>OMPJ01045577.1:0-10943 GCA_900312935.1 Carapus acus | reverse complement strand
TTAAACCGTTTTTTGCATTTGAAATGATGAGATGGGAGCACATGAGGCAGGAGTCGGGGACCCCATGGCTGGCGAGCCACATATGGCTCACGCAGCCCTCTATTTAGTGACTATAGTGACTCTCCGCGGCTTGGGAAAAAACAAATGAAATCAACATGAATAAATAGATAGATAGATAGATAGATAGATAGATAGATAGATAGATAGATAGATAGATAGATAGATAGATAGATAGATAGATAGATAGATAGATAGATAGATAGATATACACAGTGATCCCTCGTTTATCGCGGGAGTTATACGCTCTGCCCGAATTAAACGAGGTAGTCAGCTTTATTTTTCACAATCATCACAAATGTTTTGAGGTTGCAAAACCCCTCAGTACACAATTTATATACTATTCTCAGACAGGCATGAACATTTTGTCACATCTCTCACTTGTTATAACACTCTCAAAGTTCAAACCTTCTCAGGTTTGAACTTAAATACAGTATAAACAATAAATACAATATTGTAGAGTGAAACCAAAGACCAAAACCTGTTTTAACCCCCCGCTCCCCTCACACACATATACCCACACTCACACACTCTCGCGGTCACGCTCCAAGACGCGCACGGCTGCCTGTCCCACCTGGCCGGCCCTTATTAGAACTCATCAACCCGGAGAGAGGCGCCGTGGGGCGGACGCGGCTTGACAGTCCTCCCCGTTGTCCTTGCATACTTTATCCGCGGGGAGGCTGACAAAATGACAAGCGCTCCCTCCGGGAGGCGTAAGGAGCCCTGACAAGTGTGCGGGGGATGTGCCAGCGCCTCCACCGCGTCTCCACCGCGTCCCCACCGCGTCTCCACCGCGCCGCCGACAAATGCGCCCGCAAGTCCCGCAGCATGCAGACAGGCCGGCTCATGCAAAGGCAGGAGTGCCGTGAGGGCCACGCGTGAGTAACCGCGCACTGACAGACACACACACACAAACACCCTCACACACACACACACACGCTCTCTCGCGCGCGCGCGTAGCACTGTGACATCATTTATGCGTTGAAATAGTTACACCCCTCCACAATCCCCGTTAAATTTATCTCAGGTTTGAAAATGATCTAATTTACTACTACTTCTAGGTCGATGTTGTACAACTACAAGGGTTGCTGTGTGTTCCAAGGCAAGATGCAATACTAGGCTACGCCAGCAGGGGGACGCGCTTGGTGATTTGGGTATCAGTGGCTAAAGCTCGTAGCCGAGTCAGTCCGTGATCTAGGCAGACACTGTTATCAAGCCCCTGTTAATAACGTTTTGTTGCATCCGTTGCAGGTAAGCTGACTGGTAGGTGTGCAAAAGCTTTCTCCGTTCGATCCGTTTTATTTCCAGCTCTCATCGAGACATCTAAACATACAGCGAGCAGTGGTATCTTTCAATTATCCGCGAGGTATATACCGACTACTGTAAAGCCTCACTCCCGTAAACTGTCGTGAACTGCCGTAATAGTCCATATCACTTCCCATATGAAAGCATTGATGACAGTAGGCATATAGATTGTCTGCAGTGATGATTCATAAATACCTGAGTGAGTACAACCCATTACTTAGAAATACATTTGGTTAAGTTTATGAGGGAGAGGTTGCGTCAGCCACCACGGTGAGAATCCAATATGGTGGACGTGGGTCTGGGCCGACCGTGGTGACAAACGAGAATACCGTCTGGTCTTATACTCATTTTCAGAGTGGCCAGATGTCAATGGCAATTAATTAAGGAGGTATAGATTTAAGTTAATGTAAAATGTTACAAACTCATTTAGAAATCCCCAATATTAACAGTGTTTTAGTTATTCGATGTACAAATATGCCAATTGAATGGATGTAAAAAAAAATGTCAGGGCTTTGCTAATATTCTATCACAGATCCTTGTATTTTATCAGAAAAATAAACTCAATCAGTTAAAAATCAATCAACTTGTCAACAACCTGGTTCCGCTCTTCCCCTCTTGATAAACTGACATTTTATAAAGTGTGTATCTGGTCAGGGCACAGCTGCCGTCACTTTACAGGTAACATGATCCACATGCATTTTTGGAGATGTAGTTTACATGAGGGAAATTTATGTTGAAACGCATCGGGTTCCATTGGGCCTGTGGGCCATGAGTTTGACACTGGTGGTATATTGAGACAGTCGCCCAAGAGCTCGCAGGCCACATTAAATCTCTGTTACGGTCGATGCAGTAAAGTGCAATGTCAGAACCTCCCTCAAGGGGGCCCCATCTCACTAGTTATTGGCAGCCAACCAAGTTGGTCATTCCTACAACCGACAAGTGTCAAAACTTCGCCATGAATTACACAAAGTATCACCATGAAGTGGAGTTTTCTATCAGGCAGCCAGAACACATTGCTGAATGACAGAGCCTCATTTACTTCTAATTTTGGATTGTTTATATGCATTTTTACTCTGAGGACAACCACAGCAATAAAGTTGCACTTTGACAATATGTCAGATGTCTGCAGTTGTTTTTTAGTGCATTGAAAAAAAAAATCGAAAATCCAATCGAAAATCGAATTTTTCTTTAAAAAATCTGAGATTATTTTTGAGGCCAAGTCGCCCAGCCTTACTTCCCGCGATGGGATTCAAATTGCCGTAATGAAATAAAAGGTTCCTAATTCCTGATTTTAGCAGCAGTGTGCTCATTTGGTGGTGAAACTCTCGTTTAAATCCATCAAAAAGGATAAAAAAGCAGTTTATTAGTGAGGAATTGTTCAGCATTTTCACTGTCTTTGACACTGTGGATTGATTTTCTTTTTCTTTTATTGTGGTGGAGTAGGACCAAACAATTCAGAGTGTGGCACTTTGTGTTTAAAAATGTTTTATAGGTGCTCTGAACACAGTTTGCACATTATACCTTTAGACAGGTTGAACACAATACGCAGATCATTTTGATAATCATTTCACTTGCCTACCTACGAAGTCAACAACCGTACACGCAGATCTTATCTAACCATTCCTTTTCCCCGTCTGTCTGTCCATCTGTCTGTCTGTCTGTCAGCAACGTGTACCTGCCAACTCCTCAGCCAAAGATTTCACAGCAGTTCATCGACTGGTTTTCCAAAGCACGTATTCTCATCCACCCTGCCTTGCCGGAGGCTGACTAAAGGTACACCGATGCGAAAAGATTTGACTGTGTCAACTGTAGCTGCTGTGAGCCATAAGCCAGGGAGCAGGTGAGGCCATGCAGACTGGATACACAACACTATACAATATTAGTCGTTTTACGTCAAGATCCACAGAGGGAACATTTTTGGCCCAACTTTTGTCGTTTCTCCACAGGCAAATTCAATGACTTCAGCTGTTGTCTGCGCCAAACATGCACAGTGATGCCTCACCTTCATCACGTCTGCTACCATCTGGCCAAAGAATCTCAACAACAGGCCTCCATGTCGTGCAGACTGAGGTCTCGTGGAGCTGCTAACATTTTGGGATCTGGACTGGTGTGTTACAATCTAACTAGAATCTGAATTAGATTTCACTTCTATCTTCATTGAGCAGTTTATTTGGAGCCTCTACACTATATTTTTGAGAAGCCTAGAAAATGCAACACTCCATCCAATCTGTCTCTCACTCTCTCTCTGTATATCTATCTGTCTTGCTCTCTGTCTCCCTGTAATGTTTTTTTCTTGTCCAGGTAAATGTTTTTCAGCTTTTGTGTCTTAGCTTCGGGACATCACGTGTGTGTGTGTGCGTGCGTGTGTGTGTGTGCGTCTGTGTGTGAGTGAGTGATTGTTAGCTGACACAGTCTGCAACTTTGCCTCCTGAGAATTTGCATATTCCCTGGTTATGTCAACATTCCCTCCCAAAGCGGATCAGCTCCGGGCTCCCACAGTGAGTGGTGACTGTCCTTCATCAAATAGTGTGAGGAAGTCAGAAGCGCACAGTGCAGACGTCGCCATGTTCTGCGTTGCTCTGTGTGTTACCGGACTGAAAGTTCAGTGGTTGTGTTGATGTGTGGATGGATTCCATCCCTCATCACAGCTGTAAATACAAACACACATCTCACACATTCAAACAAATTCCCAATTTTCCAGAAAAGTAACAGCAAAGCCACTCCCTTTGCTCCAACCTCTAGGGGGGCCCGTCACACAGTGTGGGGTTAGAAATGAAAGAGGAAATATTGAACAGATGTGCAGCTCTCCCCTGAAGACCGTGCACTTTGGTGCCCGGTGTGCAGTACTACTACTTGCAGTGCCAGTCCCAATACTATGAGTTGCACTCTCAGTGGCACTTCAGTGCTATGGAACGCAGCCTGAGAGGTCCCTCGGCCAATCAGTGACCAGCTCCCCTTCCCGTTCATTTCAGATGGAGAGAGGTCTGACTTGTGTGTTCTAGAGTGGCATTGCCAGCACAGCTCCGATCTGGGAGATACATACAAGTGCACCACTACAGGCCAGGCCAGATGTTTGGAGGGCGAAGGACGTTACGAGGACGTTACGAAATTAAATTACAAAATTCACATAATTGTAATCCGTTACATTACAGGGAGAAAATGTGTAATTAAATTACAGTTGCGTTTGGTAATTTCCATGATTACAATTTTAGTTACATTTGAAAAATAGCCGCAAACGCTCAGATTCATCCAATTGTTTTTTCATATCAACATCCTCCTTCCAAAACTACAAGTTGGATACTGACGCTTCTGATTGGCTGTCTCTGGTCATATGCCATTCAGCTAGCGTCAGACTCAGCAACATGTCGGAGACGCGGAAAAATATGTTCCTGAGTTGGAAACACAAACACCACTTTGTTGAGAAAGCCGACAAGGGCCCGAACATTATTGCACAATGCAAAGAGTGTTTTGCCAGCGGTGAAGGTGCTGTCCACGTCAAAACAGTCGATGTCAAATCTAAAGATACATCTAAGGGTACGTATAGCCAAGCTGTCACTCAGTTACTTGCAAGTACTCATATGAAATACAATGGGGAAGAAGTGCAAACTTTGTGTGTCTCTTTTCACATGCTAAGATAATGGAAAATGTGATGTGTACGCACAGCTTTTCCTAGAGTAAGAATCTTGTGGAGTCTTTCATTATATTGTCTTTATGTAGTCTTAAGCTCTGCTGAAAGGTTAACACTATCAGGTCTTAAAATGTAAAATGGTTAACAGTGGAGAGCAGTCATTCAAAATTAAGGAAAGTAATCAAAATGTAACCAAATGTAATTAGTTACATTACTTTTAGAAAGTAATTGAAAGAGTTACACTACTATTACATTTTCAACAGGGTAACTTGTAATTGTAACCAACTACATTTCCAAAGTAATCTTCCCAACACTTATAATGGCACATAGTAACATGAGGGCCTGTGGAGAACAAAACGTCAGCATAGTGTTCAGGTACTCAGCTGCTTCCGCCCTCAGTTCACTGAGAACAGGAGGAGCAGTAGTCGAGCTCTGAGGGTCCATCACATGCTCCAGGCCTTGATGGAACTCTGAGAGCTCAGTGACCCACTGAATGGGCTGGACTCCTGTTCCCTGTGCAAATGTGTGTGTCTGTGAGCGTGTGGTTACATGTGTGTGTGCATGGGTGTACGTGAGTAAGTGCATGTTCGTGTGTGTGCTTGGCAAAAATATGCTGTGTTTGTTGTGGGAGGGTCTTTGACGTCTCTGCAGAGTCATTAGCCCGAGGCTGCAGGAGAGGGACTGAGGCTTACGGTACTAAAGACGGAGATTCTCCTCACACATCATCCTGAGTCGGGAACCTGCTTCACAGATGGCGTCTCTCCTTCCTCTCATCGCCCTCCTCAGTGTGGCTGCGGTGAGTCCAACACACTCCAGGTCCTGAGTGCTTTCAACTCGCTAGTCTTTCCAGAAGTGACTTGATTTACCTCTTGGTTGAAGTATTTGTCAGTTCTCTTTCAGTCTCTTCCGCATATGTTTGAAGGACATTTTCTGTCTCATCCCCACTGATTTTGTCCCCTCTTTGCTCACAGGTGTCCTTTGCTGGTCAGTCTCGCCTCATTTGTTTCATAACATCTTGGGCTCATCAATACCAAGCGTCTCCATCGATGCAAATCAAGATATTTTGATCCGTGATCGGTTTTGTCTCGCAGGTGCCACTTGTTCCTCCACCTGGGGTGAATATAACGGTCGCTGTTACTTTGTGTCTGAAAGAGCACACCCTGGATATGCCGTTCAGGTAACGACTTGATTTCCAGCTGGCTGTCCAGACTCTTGTTTGATCCTTTTTTTCTCTCTGCAGGCATACTGCCGTCGCTTAAATGCATATTTGGTCTCCTACCACAGCCAAGCAGATGTAGACTTTGTGCTCAACTTCGTTGGGGGACAAGATTCCACCTGGACTGGACTGAGCGACCAGCAGACTGTATGTGTCTTACTGTTTCTTCTCCCTTTGTGAGGCTTGACTGACACATTGAGCAGCAAATGTGATGAACATATAGAACACAACGTGACTCCACCTACCGGCTCCCCAATTCATGGTCCTTTGCCAGTCCACTCACTCATTTCCCTAAGTAATTCTGTACTTCTTTTCCAGGAGGGTGTCTTCAAATGGCATAATAGAAGTCCCACTGACTACCTTCCCTGGAACACTGGAGAACCAAATGACTGGGGTGGTGAGGACTGTGTGGAGTTGCTGAGAGATGGTACGAGATATTTGCCATTTGACTTTAAGATCCACAGAGAGCCCAGAGTTCAATGTTTCAGTCACACCGCAGAAGCTCCACACTGTTGCTTTGTGGCCCAATATTTGTCACCTCTCCACAGGGACGTTCAATGACAGAAGCTGTGGGAACGAACGACGCTTTGTCTGTACCAAATCTGCACAGTGATGCCACGCCTTTGTCACGTCTGCTACCATCTGGCCAAAGCACCTCAACAACAGGCCTCCATGTTGTTCTCGCCTGGAAATCTGACAGGCAGTTTGACATCACCTCCTGTTTCAGACTCAGACTGAGGCTACATGGAGCTGCTAACATTTTGGGCTCTGGACTGGTGCGTTACAATGAAATAAAATACTCTGCAATCTGAGCTTGACTTCACGTGCCTCTTTCTAGAAATACTCGATTTCGCCCTCTATTTGTATTGTACCGGTAGGCAGTTTTAAGAGTCACACATAGGCAGGTGATGTTGCCATGGCTGCTATTACGAGGCTGGAGGAGGAGGCTGATGCTAATTTGTGGAATGCAAATGTTTTATAATAACACCTGCTGAATAGATCTAATATTTTCACATTTCGCTGAGGAAAGTAGGATGGGAATCGTTACAAAACTATTGTCCACAACATCTCGGGCCCTTGCATAATATTATCTGACGTTAACACGACAGCTACCTATACAAAGCTTTTATTGTCATATGTACAATGTAGAAACAAGTGTCCGTGCACAGTGAAATTCCACTTTGCCGCCCTGCACCAGGTACCATGCATATTGATTAGCAAACTAAGTTTATATGCTAATGGTTAATTACGCCATCGTCGTTCTGCAGTGTCGCTCTGACTTGTGGTTAGTAGTGGGAAGATCAATCCAAATTTAGACGCGCAATCAAACAAGCGAGTTGCCGCCTCAGGGTCATCGACACACCCACTGAGAAAACACAGTAGAAGAGTGGCAGAGAGGAGGAGGAGTGCCGTGTGGCTGTATTTTCAAGATGAAAGCGAGACAACAGCAAAACATGAGATTTGCAAGAAGCTAGTCAGGTATTGCAGAAACACTTCCAATTTGTATAAGCATGTTTAAAAAAAACATCCTAAAGAAAACAGCCACAAAGGCAGAGAGAGGTGAGAAATCTCTCAACCTCTGGCTCAGCAGCAAAACCCCCAGTCCAGAGGCTGTAGGTAGAGGCCCTCCAGCAAGGCAGAGGACGTCCAGGTTGTTGAGAGTGTTGTAAGAGATAAAGTGAACCTGTTGATTGGTCGCTTTAGTTTACTCAACAAGTATGAATTATACTAATTTATTACAGAGTTTAGGAGAATGCTGGATTCTGATTGGCCGTTATTGGTCACGTTTTCGTATAATGAGCGCTCCACTACCGGTAACGTACCGCTGTGAAATCTGAATCTCAGAGTGGAACCTTCTGCGCATGTATCAATCCGCCCCACCTCAATTAGTTCCACGCCGAATTGATTGCGCACCATTCCCCGCGTCACGCTTCTTCATAGAACAAACATGGACAATTTCAAGATTATTTTCAACACATTCGGTAAGTATTAAACTGTGCATGCGTGGGTAAGTATGATACACACACACGTCGGTGGAAATGACAGAAGCGTTAACTTCGAAGTTGCTAATGATGACCCATTCGCCATGTTCAACTCTGTATTGGGCATATTGAGTTTAATGTCAATACTGACTCCAAGTAGGCAATGAGTCCTTGTTTTATCAACTAAAATGATTTACAGACCGCAGAGTACCTGTAGCCTGTACCTGTAGTAGAAAGTATTGCCGTGACGGCTACAGGTACCTGTAGCCGTCATATTTTCTTGCGCAGAAAAAGTAGCCTACACCATTGCAGAAAAATGAAAGCAGCGTTGTTATGAACTACTACTGTAAACCGCCCTTTATTATTGTTTTATGCCGTGTAATAAGCGGGATAATGTCCTTTTCGTCGGTCATTGCCGTTTGATAATCACCTCGCCCCTCCCCCCACCCCCTGACGCCAAGCGGACCTCTCCAGCTCATGTAATACCCTACTCCCATTGAAATGTGTTATTTAAACGACTCTGGGACTTTTTCCTCCAATATATATACTGTGTATATACAGTGTATATATATACTGTATGTATTTATTTTTGCTAAAGAAGCATCTTCAATTGAATTGTATACTTTGTCCAAATTCTGTCTTAGGCTTTAACTACTTGATAACTTAGGAAAAAATATCACTAAAACATTGAATTAGTCACTGACGCATCCACATTATTAATTGAAAAGTACCGATATCCGTATTGGCGATACTGGTCCTTATTTACTAGGTATTGGATTGATATCAAAATATAATATACAGTATCACACGCCACAACCTCCGACTTGTTATGTAGACCGTACTGCGCATGTCGGAAATGTTCGGCTGTTGAATAGGATGATGGTTCGATACATTTAAAGACGTAAGGATAGACGTCCGAGTGTCTCAGGGGTGTGTGCTTACTATGTACACAACTTCGGCATGTACACTATGTACACAACTACGGCGTAAGTGAGGTGGTGCATTACTGTAAGCGTTTGGACAGAAGGGGACGCAATTTGACGAATGCTGGTTCGGGAACACAAAAGCACGTACCAGCAAAGCCGACGTATTTTAGCAACCCTGCGGCAAATTTTAACTCGTTGAGTTCAAAACGGGGAAAAGTAACACTTAAATGTGAAATAGACATCAAACATCTGTTTTTCGTTTCACCAACGTTCACCGCTTTATAAAAACTAACCCCGAATTCCCATTGAACCAGAGGCGCGGCAACAACCGTCATATCCCACAATGCAACGCGGGAACTGTAAGCAGGGAACTCAGTTTTACACAGCAGTCCTCACACAAGTCTGTCGTTAATTACTGTCATCAATCGAGTATTCATTATTCTGAATGGCGCATGTGATTTCTGTCGATTCAGTAGATGAACAACCGAAATACGCCGACTTCGGTCAAGTAAAACACCGTCAGAGACAATGTGATGACGCGGAATGTCTTTCCACACTTAGACATCATGGAGCCAGTACACTCTTGTTTCTCTTCAGATCGTATAAATCTTTCGCCTTTTACTAAAGATTTCCGTGGAGAGGAACAATAAGAGTTTCACTCAATTTTTTGATGCCCTGCTAACGCGGGGCTTCCTATCTCTGTTGAAAAATAACGAAAATACAATACATTATTATTGAGTAGCAGCGGTTATACGAATTTACTTAAAGGTGTCGGATATCGGCATGAATTTGCAGAAGTAGTCTACACTGTATATTTTCACATGAAAACCCAGTGAACTACTAACTATCTCTTTCGTGGATTTACGCCAACTCTTGTACTTACAATATTAATACTTTGAAGGCTTCGAGATATTTTCAGTACCATCGGGACACACACTGTACGAGAGACGTGGCGCAGTGGAGTGTGTCGCGAGGCACCCACACAAGTTATTTGTTCGTTACTGTCACCAATCGAGTATTCATTTTTCTGAATGGCGCATGTGATTTCTGTCGATTCAATAAATGTACAACCGAGATACACTGACTTCGGTTTAGTAAACACCGTTAGAGACAATGTGATGACTTGGAAAGTGGTTCTACACTGAGACTCGTCCTAGTCAGTACACTCTTGTTTCTCTTCAGATCGTATAAATCTTTCGCCTTTTACTAAAGATTTCCGTGGAGAGGAATAATAAGAGTTTCGCTCAATTTTTTGATGCCCTGTTCACGCGGGGCTTACTCTCTTTGTTGAAAAATAACGCATGCACATGTGACTAGCAAAGATTACACGTAATTTACTCACAGCGCCAGATATTGGCGTTCCTTTGCAGAAATAGTCCACACTGTATATTCTCACATGAAAACCCATTGAACTACTGACTATCCGTTTCGTAGACTTGAGCCAACTCTTGTACTTACAATATTCATACTTTGAAGGCTTCGAGATATTTTCAGTACCATCAGGACACACACTGTACGAGAGGCGTGGCGCAGTGGAGTGTGTCGCGAGGCGCCCACACAAGTTATTTGTTCGTTACTGTCACCAATCGAGTATTCATTTTTCTGAATGGCGCATGTGATTTCTGTCGATTCAATAAATGTACAACCGAGATACACTGACTTCGGTTTAGTAAACACCGTTAGAGACAATGTGATGACTTGGAAAGTGGTTCTACACTTAGACATGTCGTAGTTAGTACACTCTTGTTTCCCTTCAGATCGTATAAATCTTTCGCCTTTTACTAAAGATTTCCGTGGAGAGGAACAATAAGAGTTTTAGCCAATTTTTT
>OMPJ01045574.1:0-13737 GCA_900312935.1 Carapus acus | reverse complement strand
GGGGGGGGGTTGGTGGTGGCGGTGAGGGGCGGGAAACGGAACATATATAATGTGACATGCCAACCTTTTAATAAAGACCATAAGTCTCAGAGACTATTTCTTTCTGAACCAAAAGCAAACCTGGGTGTCGATTTAAGAAACAATGAGAGAGGGAAACATGAAGAGTGAGACAGAGAAATACAGACAAATTTCCCTCATGTTTATTTGTAGGAAGATCCAGTAGTTTTCTTTTGAAGTTTTTGTCCTATTCTGTGTTTCTACACTTCCAACAATAACTTTGGCAGTTGGGAATCATGGTGACTAAATACTGTATCTCTGGAGGAAGCAGGTTGAAGGTACATATGTTTTTTGGCAGATGTTTTTACTAAAATCACCTTGTAGCACCCTTGCTGCATCACATTTTTAGAACTCGTATTTCACAGGTCCGGTGGGATTAAACACACCTAACCCTGTAAGCGCTGATGCCTAGCTCTAGCTCTAAGGCTCAGACTGCACACTGGAATGAACAGCCAATGTAAAATAAATAAAGAAGTAAACATACAAAAAAAGTCTACCCACCGCACATCTCGCACTCCTTCACTGTGTAATTGATGCCAGTCTTGTGCCCTCTCGCCTCCCATGCCAGCAGGCAGAGGGCTAGCATAGAGCTTAACCCGCACATAACAACCTTGCCTCACCTTCGCGTGACCACACACGCACGAGCACACATGCACATACACAGCTGGTCTGCACACATTCACATACAAATACAGAAAGTAGTCTCCAAGCCACAAAGCTATTTTTTTTTTTTTTTTTTGCCTGAACACCAAAATACACTACTACGACTTGAATATCACCTTCAAGTGTGATTTCTACCACAACTCAAATCTTTACATTCTAAACATTGCTTGAAATCAGTACCAACAACAATATCTTTGAAGACAAACAGTTGTGTTTGACACTCATATGATATGTCACCAACTGAAAACTAAAAATTAGAGATGTCTGATAATATCAGCCCATCAATATTATCGGCCCGATATTAGCATAAAAATGTAATATCGGTATGGTTTTTTTTTTGCTTTAAAACCGATAAAATAATGCTTGCATTACACCGAAATAGTGCCTATGCGCTCCTGAAGCGTTTACCGGCACACATATCGGTACCGGCTGTTATCGGTATCGGTAAATTGAGAGTTGGACAATATCGGCATATCGGATATCGGCAAAAAAGCCAACATCGGACATCCCTAATAAAAAGTAGGCAAGTCAATCACAGCCCACCGACTTCTCTGTACCAGTGTACTACTCAGCCACCTCCCTACCAGCCCTCTTGTCTTAGTCCTCCCCACAACCCCTGGGGCCCGAGGCTACTTTTTCCTCTGGTATTCTCTACATTGTTACCATAATAAGATAAGACAACTACCTAGGGAGGCCCCGCATCCTAACAGCACCTTGCTCCTGGCACCCTTGTGTGTGTACGTGTGTGTGTGTGTATGTATGTGTGTGCGAATGAGTGAGTGCAAGTGGGTATGGGTGTGCGTTCCAATAAGTGTGTGCATGTGTGTGTATGTGTGCGCGCATGTAAATTGCTCCTGGCACTTGGAAACCCATATTCCTTTTGACTGTCTTTTTTGGCGTTTTGATCTTTTCAAACAGACAGATGACTACCGTGCATGGGTGTGTGAGAGAGAGCGAGAGCAAGAGAGAGCAATAGAGAGAGAGAGAGAGAATGTGCACGAAGATCTCAAAATTTCCCGCTTTCTCATAATAAAATGTCTACATTGTGGGTGACAGATTGCTACAAATTACCAGTGAACTGTGAGTGTGTCTGTGTGTATGTATGTAGGTGTGAAAAAGTGTGTGAAGGTGTGAGAAATTTGTGTGTCTTCATGAAAATAGGAGTATGTGTAAGTGTATGGTACTTGTGTCAAAGATAATCATGTTATTTCTCATGTGTGGTCAAAGCAAATCACATCATACACTTAAACAACAGCCGGACTGATACATAAGAAAATGAACACAGACACACATCCACACACCGTTCAAATAAAAACTAAAACCTCAAAGCCATGTGAGCACAATCCAGTCTTTCAGCAGAATGTTTGCCAGTTCACATGCTTACACAGATATGGACAATATAAGAACACACTAAACATTCACAACTTCTAACAGCTGATCCCCTGAGGGAAACACACACACTCTGCTTTTAGCTAACAACAGACGCAACTGACATATCATTGTAACATGCATCAACAGTAATCAGCCAGTCAGTCGACTGAACTGTCACCTGGGGTTTTCTGAATATGAAATGAAATTTCTCAATATAATTTTCAAGTTTTCATTATTTTTCGGAGAACATAACTGTTGCATTTATGACTTATCCTCCAGACATTAGTGGGGGTTTGATTTCACAATAGTTTTGGTGTGCCCCCCACCCCCATTATCGACAAATTAATGCATTACGGCTTAAAGAGAGGCAAAGGTTTCGAGTCAGATGTGTTTATCATAATATGTGATAATTTAACGCGACAGGTGAAATGCTGTTCTATTTTGAGCTTTGAAATTGTTACCTGTGTATACATACACATAAATAATTGTACACCTCAAATTTCACTCGTTAGATTAAAATATCCTCTGCCTTGAACATGACCCCACTCACCCAAAATGTCAATCTTTGCTTACATCCACAGCATTTTAAGTCTTCGATTTACCACAGCAATTTTTGTAACTCCCCATAAACCTTGCCGTTATTCAGAGATGCTGAAAGAGAGATTGTCTCATCGAGTAATCTGTAAAATGATACTCCTCAACAGACCAGAAAAACACACGCACGCGCGCACACACAGAAAGATTCATTCAGGGCCTCGAGGCTCTTTACACTCCGCTAGCTGCCATTTTGGAATGATCACAGCCACTGAAAGCCTTTTTCTGTCCATAACAGTGTTGCATTTCTCACAAGTGCTGCCTTCTTATTTGCCTGGTTGCAACATCACTTTGCTCAGCTGGCTCTGATACCTTTCAGGCAGCTCATATGATTGCTGGTGGAAAAGTGAATAGGGGTGGAGGGTGGGGGGGCTCCTTAACACAATTTTCTTCCCTCTTTGGTTATTTTGTTTAGGGATTATTTTTGTCATTACAGAGACGGTACCTTTGGCCAGGGAGAGGTGACAGGATGTGTTAATAAAAAATATTGTGTGGCTGAGATAATGGAAAGGCTTTGGGCTATGTCAAGACTTCCTTGTCTCCCATCCAAACTCATCCACATCATCACACATTGGCAATGCAAAGGTTTTAAACAGTACTCATTGTAGTAAAGCTATTCAGATGCATTTTAAATGTGTGTGCTGTATGTTAAGAAGACATGACAGAGATATTGTCTAAATAAAGCCATTGGAAAATTGAGAAGAGGAACTTTTAGAGCTCTAATTTCAGACAAAGTGTGATAAAAGTTCGATGATGTCCTCTTCAAAGTCCAGGGGTTGTGTTGTCATTGCATGTCTGAGATGTGTTGAAATAGCTATATGCCAATTGAAATTGGAACAGATTTGTGGGTGCCACAGGACGTCCTCCACTATCATCACAATGCAGCAATGTTTACATTAGTCATTATATGTTATTGAGGCTACTCTCAAGGTAAGGGCAGGGTGAGTTTGAATGCTGCGAAGGTGGACACTTGCAGGGTACGACAGCAGGAGCAAAGATTAGCATTCACACTTACATCAGTAAGGCAAACCGAGTATGTCAGTGATAGGTGGAACAATACAGAAAAGACGACCTTTAAACATCAAGAACCGCGATAAAGAGCATTTTCAAACACAACCACTGGCTGTTGGTGGAGCCGCCCTCCAAACTAGAGAGATCTCAGGTAAATGTGGATTTTTACCTGAAGAGCCAGGTGAGTCCACCTCTCCAATACAAGTCTTCCCTCTGTTCTGAAGGTGACAGACGAAGGTGGCAGACTGCTGGAGTGTCCGTATTGCAGAGTGACATCCTCCTCGGACACGGACAGGGAAAACACCAGGCGTCGCCCTGAGCTTTTCTCCAGCAGCATCCTGATAAAAAATATTTTCATACAAACACACAGACACCATCAAAGACCTGTACAATAGGGTCACGCATATGGCTTCTGCGGTCAAACCAGCCATTTGAAAGTCAACTTGAACAGAAGTGAGGCAATCTTGGACTCCAAAAATCTGGACCTCTACAGTCTTTCATGCTGACATTTACACATGAAGTATCAATATTTTGCATGGCTGTTGGTGTGTGTGTGTGTGTTGCGTGCACACACACACACACCCACGTCACATTAACCCTCTACATCAGTGACATTTAATGGGAAATCGAGGCTTTTATGAACCCAGACCACCATAGCCTATAAATCACAGGCCTGCAAGTATATGTTAAGGGGAAAAAAACGCAGTACATGTATGTTTAATACATGCTTGAGGATAGGTGGCAAGTGAGATGGAGAGACAGAGAGTGAAGAAGCAAAAATAAGCCATAACAAGGATTGTTACCAGCCTTAAGAGAGAAAAAACGTGATTTGTTGTCAAGGTCTGCCATTTGTTGATTAATTTTGTTACCTGGTTACTCTCTGGTGTTGATTTAAGTGCTCACAAATTACCTCATTATTGCCTTACTGTTAAGCCTGAATGGTAACGTAGATCGTTAGCTTAGTATGAAGTAAATTGCATTTTATGCTGTGTTCTTACATGTACAGTATGCAGAGATGGACAACAGAGAACACAACAGAAAATAATACATATCATGAATACGATCTAAATATAACAGTTTCAACATCAACACCCCATGACCCACACTGATCACCCAACAGGTCCAGTGTACATGTCCACAACGAGGCGATCACATCTGATTGAAACAGAGAACGATCCAAATTCAACAAGACACGCACACCACTTCCCATTCTAACTCCACCATCTGAAAGTGAAGCCGTGATGTAGTGATAACTGGGGTCTGCAAGAACAGGTGGCCGGCTCTGTTCATTGTTCAGGTGAGGGATGTGAAATCATGGAGAGCAAACCAGACAAAGAGAGAGGGGGACGAAGAGAGATGAACAGAGGGGAGGATAGAGACCCTCTTTCATCTGGCTTCTTTGATGGTTGCCACCGTCGGCTGTACAAAAAAAGATTGATGGCCAAAAACAACGACAAAGTGAGGGAGAAAAGAAACGAAAGGATGGAGAGACAATGTTGAAGGGAGAGAAGGGATGGATATTACTTCCACTCGGATGCATCCAGCCGTTCAGGTGTCATGTTCAGCAGGACTAGACTAGAAGGACCAATCTGACATTGGAATCCCCAGACAGGGAACTTCAACAAAATCACAGCAGAAATTCCAGGGAGAGATCTGATCTCCCCCCCTCTCTCTTTGTTGGAGCAATAAACCAACCAACTTTAACACAGTTGATCTAAGCAGATACACCATTACAACTCACATTCCTGATTTAGTAAACAGTACAGAAGCAGTTTTAAAAAAACTTACATGACTTTCCTAAATTGCTTATTCTAAATTGTTCTAAATTCTACAGTCTGGTCGAAAAAATGGTTTAGAAAAAAACAATTAAGGAGAGAAAAAAGAAGTCTTGACTTGCAGTATGCTGTGATTAACATCTCATAAGACTTCGAACAAAACAGACCAGGATATGCATCTATCACACCATGTTCTGTCAGTCCACTTTCTGTATCACGGAGACAGCGATCAGGTTGTAAGCACAGCGAACAGATCTGTTTGAGTGTGTGTCTTTGTTGCAAACTGATCTCCGTGTAACTCAGCACCATCTCCACCCTGCCTGGAGCATACCCATACACTCTTAACCACTGTCTACCACACACCAGGTTTACGCTAGACATGATGGACAGTTGTCGGCTAACTCATTTCCTGATGCTGATGTTGACCTGACTTGACCCAGTTGTGGCCTACAAGATTAATACACTCAGGATATCGATGTCCTTTTAGTGTGTGTGTTCCATCTGAATATTTCATTAATATCACATGGTGTTGGACATCGACCACTGCAGTATTTCATTACTTCCTGAGGTTATATTTTTCAAGCATGTTCTATTGCTGTCATGCTTGAGTCTAACTCAAGTCCAACTGGAATTACTGGACAGTCAATTAAACTCAAAATATATGGTGCTCTCAAAAATTATGGCTTTGCCAAGTAAACAAGTAAAGTAAGTAAAAGTAAATTTTGCTTGGCCTTGCCAAGTACAACTAAGTTTTTAGAAATGTGCACATTATTTTGCATCATTATTAAGGCAATAATTACTCGATGACTTGTTTGATCTTTATCAACATTAGGTGTACCCTAAATTTGAAATAAATCAAATTACAGCTACTCTGTCTGCACAGTATACCAGTGGCTAATTTCAGTATAGCTCAATCTGTTTTTTTCTTAACGACCGTAACTATGAATGTAACAACTGTCTTGAAAGGTCTGTGTTTCCAAAGTAGCCTGGTTTGACGTGATGGTATGCAGGGTAAATGATTCAGGGTCTTCGGCAGGAAAAATCAGCATATTTAAAATACACAGACATTATGTTTGTTTAACTGCCAAGTACAAAATTCAACTCACATCTTTCCCGCACCAACAGGTTTTATCCACAGTGTCAGTGTCAGTGAGCCTGAGGGTCCCAGGTTCTGTGGGGAGGGTGAGACCACACATCCTCCAGGGACTGGCTGGAACAACAAACTACTGGGGCCACTGGAAATGTACTCTGAACTGGCATTGGTGCTGGTGCCAGTCGGTGGGCGAGGATGGGTGTCAATGTTGTCTTCAGTTGCACAGAGGCTCCTACCAGAAACAGACAATGTTTGGGTCACTCTCAGCGGCTGCATTATGATGAAAACTTATTTCGAATATAGGCGTCTTCATCTTACAGTACTAAGGTCTGTACTAAGTACAACATTTTTGAGGTATGTATGCCAAATTAGAATTAGATCAAATTGCAACAACAAACAATTGACAAACCTGTGTGCAGATAGCAGCAACGGGGCGTACGGAGGAGTGGAGGATCTAAATAAACAGTTTTGATCACAGGAAGACTGAAGACATCCGAGCAAATCCGATTGTGAGGACGGAGTTTGGCAATGGCTACTCTGTTGTGGAACCCCACAGGTGGAACGGGGCGGTGAAGTCCACACAGGTTTGAAAGCAGCGAGGTTTTCCATCCGAGGGAAATGTCCCTGAAAGAAGACACACCGGTATAATTTTTCTTCAGAAGAAATTATCTACATTTTCCATTTTTTAGATTTGGGGAAAAAAAGGCATGTTTGGTGATTTCTAATTCGTAGCTTGTCTGATGTAGCTGGAGCAATAGCATTTTTTAATAGCAATGAATCTTTCTACTTCTCTGTGTTTGGATTCATGTGATATTTACATTCACTCTTGTATTCCACACTTACCTGTGAGGAGGCAGGTTCTGGAGTCAGAGTGAGGAAGAGGAGAAACAAGCGAAGAAAAACACGATTCCAATTCATCCTTTTCACCATTCTTTTCCTCTCCAGGTTAACCCCATCCTTAATCCACATCCATTCCTCAGTGTTTTTCAGGAGGACTGTCCAAACATCGGTACAGGAGCTCCTCCTCCTTGCGCTCCTCCTTCTCTTGCTTTGCTTCAGTGCATGTTCTGATTCTGCTAACACTGCCGCAGACACAGCTCCGTCACATTTGTGATTCCGCTTGTCAATGCCCACTGCACCTCTGTTTTCAATTCCTCTTGACTGGTTCCTAACTTTGTGACTGCTGTCATTTGTGGGGATAAATTGCCTCTTGCATCTTGTTTTGTTCATCCTCTCTCTGCTGACTCCTCTGCTCCATAATTGAAATTTTCTTGGCAATTTCCATCCTCTTGCTCCTCCCTTATTCCACCACTCTACTCTCAGCTCAGACCTCCGGTGACCTATGACCCTGGAAGATTCCAAATTTTGTAGAGGCCTTGACATGTTCAGAGATTCTAGAATCTCAGCCTGGTGATCTGGAACATTCCATCCAAGAAGAGGGATGCTCTAGAACGTGGATTTCTTACGGAAGCCTTGAATAAGTGATGACTGTCATGGTTTCATGGTTCCAGGGTTACAGGGACATGCACAGGCCGGCGCCCCAAGGGTAAGGCCATGACGCTCGGCTCTGCAACACTGTAACTCTGGCACACACTCACGCACACACACACTGACCACAACCAAAGCCTTCACATGATAGCTAGGATTTCACAATCTAGAGAGGGAAGAGACAGGGGAGGGGGCAGGGAGAAGGAAAGAGAGAGGAGTTAGACCAAAATCCAACATGAGACAAATCTGAGGAGAGTGAAATGCCATGCAGGCTATTCCCGAGCCAAAGCCTCCACTATCATGTACAGCTTGATGGAGGCACAGCTCAGCTGATACTGATACATTGCTTTCCTTTTTCCTTCATTTCCCATTGAATTAAACATGCCCCTTTCCCCTGGCATCTGGGCTGTCGGTTTTTATCCAACTGAACGAGGTTTCACATAAGTTTGTCGGAAATTGAGGCTTAGGCCAAAGCTCTCTTCATTACAATATCTGTTCGCCGCAATTTCCCATTTTGACACACACGGAGGGGCCGACAGTCCAGTCATCTATAATGGTGACATACGTGTTGTCACGTCTCCATAATGTCTAGATAGGTAAAACAACTTAACAGAGAATGTCAACCTACGCAGATCAAACAAATGCAAATACGAACACACACATACACACACATACACTTCCGCCGTTGTGGCGGTCACACATCTGAAAGTTTGCCCGCCAATGGCATCACGACAAGCAAGACGCCACTCAAGTACAAACTCCTGCATTTCTACACACCTGTTGACGACGGCAGACAAGACAGCGAAAAGGCGCTGCAGTTAGAACCATGTGTTTAAAAGAAAGAGAATATTCCCTCAGCGGCAAAGTCGGCGGACACCCCTAAAAACACACCGACTTTGGCGGCGCTCCTTCGAATGAGCTCACCCGGGGCGCGCGGCGCGTGCCGGATCAGGCAGATAAGCTCGTGCGGCCATCTGGCCCGCGGCGCGCGAGACAGGAAGGAACCTGCGGGCGACGTAAGGCGGCGATGACGTCACGACGTGCACGAAACCTTAGAGCCAAGCCGAGCTGAGCTGAGCCGAGCAGGGCCAAGCCACATCACCCTCACTCATCTGCTACACAGACTGGCCACGCTAGTCAGGCGCTGATATGGAGATTTGACTTAATCACCCCCCCTCCTCCCTCGCCTCTCTTAGCTATGTGTCGGGATTCCTCACAAGTGGCTCTCACGCGGGAACGCGTCTGCCGTTGCCTGGCAACGGCGCGCCGCTCAGACCGCTGAGGGTGGAAATCATTTCGCGCTCACGTCACATCTGCCAGACGTGTGTTCATAAAATATTATGAGAAAAATAAAATGGAAGGGCATGTTGGACACTGACAGAGATGGCCACACATGGAGAAGAGGGGAGGGCGGGAATGGATGGATGGGTGGATGGATGGATGGAACGTGTAGTGAAGCATGGATAGAAGGCTGTACTATTGGTGAGGGAAAATGGATTATGGGTCACTGGGTAGTAGGATGGATGATAAAAAACGTGGATGGATGGATGGATGGATGGATGGATGGTGCATGTGGTGAGGCATGGTTAGATGGCTGTATTACTGGTGAGGGGAAATGGATTATGGGTCAGTGGGTAGTAGGATGGATGATGAAAATATGGACGGATGGATGGATGAGTAGATGGATGGATGAGTAGATGGATGGATGGATGGATGGTGACGTAAATAAAGGGCTGTCTGCTTGGTCAAGGAACAGATGGATGGATTATGGATTAACGGATGGCAAGATGGATGACTGTCAAATACAGATGAAGGAATAAATGAAGGAATAGATGGATGGATGAAGAATCATTGCGTAGATGAGCAATTTGGGGCTGAGTTGATGATGGTGACATTGATTCATCTTAACGCATTATAAGATTAATTGTAAAAAGATGTTATGTCCTGCTCTGTTCTGTTGTGCATATGTTATGCAAAGGTGGTATGTAATGCATGAATACATACATATTTTTTTACTTGTTGTCTTCTTGCTAGCATATTTGAAACTACTCAGCAAGCAAACCATCCATGAATAAAAGCATGAATTCCTACAAATGTGAAAAAGTCTCTAAACCAGCTACACGCATAAGCTGAACACCCCCTAGCAGAAGATAAATAATCCCCTCAACGCACACACAAACAGCCAGAATAAGCTGAAGCACTAGCTCAAGTATAGATTGTGCATGCAGTGTGTGCTAAAGCGCTCTGCATTTAAATTGTGTAAACATTTACGACCCCAAAAAAAAGAGATTGTCTTATATTTCTCCCTGCCGACAAGTTTTTATGTTATCATACTAATCGCGTTTGAACAGCTGCAATTTGCTTTGCTTGAACAAAGACATTCTAACTAGGTTTTAATTAAGTGTTCCTAATGACCTTAAGGAGATTAGAGGTTCGCCTTCTAATCAATACTAGGCAGAGAGGAGCAAAGGGAGGGGAGAGATGGAGAGGGGAGGTGGCTTGGGGCTGGGATAGAGGTGGAGAGAAAAGGGGTGGAGGAGTAGAAGCCGAGAGCAAAGGAGTAGAGTG
The DNA here is from genome assembly GCA_900312935.1 of Carapus acus. Classification (NCBI taxonomy): domain Eukaryota; kingdom Metazoa; phylum Chordata; class Actinopteri; order Ophidiiformes; family Carapidae; genus Carapus; species Carapus acus. The sequence continues at coordinate 3,117 of OMPJ01045574.1, read as the reverse complement.
CAAAGCAGAGGGAGAGGGGTGGGACGGAGGGAGGAGGAAGGAGATGCAAGAGGTATAGAGTGATAGAAGTGGAAGGAAGAGGAGGTAAAGAGAGGGAGAATGAGGAAGAGTCCGTCCAAAACAGAAAGAGGACACAGACATGGGTCAAAGGAGGACGACTGTAGATTTTGGTCGCAGCGTAGAAAAACTGGAAGCATAGACAGAAAATGTGACAGTGGAAGCGAGGGAAAGATGGAGGAGAGTCCAAGTTGAGGGCTTTGTACTCAGATATCAGCATTGTGCTGTGATTTTCTCGCACCACACCACCAAAATCTGCACCTTGGAGAATCTTCCCTGATTGGGGTGTGTGCACAGTCTCGCACAAAACACACTTCCGTCATCATTTTTTTCCCTCCACACCCATCAGCAACCCCCCTTCATGTGTACTTTTCTTCCCTTTGAGAGTCTAATAATCAAACATGGAGCCACTGCGTCGGGTACACTATGATTATCGAGAGCTTCTCAGTCAAGAAGTGCTCCTCTTATCCTCTTGTCCGGACACATTTGCATAGATTTGCACCAACTCTGCACGCACGAGGAGGATTCTATTCATACATTGATTGGACTAATTTATTCAGCCAGGCGCATTCAATTCCAGAGATTGAAGTGCTATCACACAAACGGGATTAAGACTGGATGACGATCGCACAATTAATATTGTCTCATTTTCTAAATGACTGATGTCTGACTCATATTTGGTCAAATTGTGTTTGCCGGTGTAATAACATTAGGGCCAAAGTCCTAAACGTATCCTCTCAGCCGGTCCACACATCAGGCATGAATATGTATAGAGACGCCACGGGCCCTGCTGCTGATGAGGGCGAGGAGAAATTGATGGCAGGGCTGTGTGTTTTTTAACAAAATACAATATCAGACTGCCAATATGGAGACACACGTGTGCAGAGGCCAAGCATGGAGCCAATGGGATTCAAGTCGCTCACTTAGCTTCCTCAGCCCCCATCCTTCATTGCCCCTCCACCTCCACACACACACACAATCTTATCTATACGGATGGACATGCATATGCATAGTAATGTTGCCGAAAAGACACAAAAATAGACATTTTTAACAGAATAGGCAACAATTCTTGTGCTTTCTCTGTGGCATGACTGGGTCAGAGGTCTTCTCATCAGTCCAATTATGAAGTTGTGGTTAAATTGGATGATTATATAGATGATAATATCAAAATAAGTAGTGTGCGATTCAATATTTGCTCTGTTCTGCTGCTGAGAGCTGCAGGAGGATGCAATACTACTTCTGGTCACTAGATGCTCGCACAGAAAAAGGTTCCTCTCCTCACCGCTCTCCTCCCCCAGACAACACCAGCCTGTAATCTCACTTTCAGTAAAAGATGCCTCTCTTCTCTGTCCTCAGCTCACAGACGCGTCCATCCTCTTGACAAAACCTTTGTTTTATAGTTTTTGGAACAACCCAGATGGTTCCAATATCCACACAACTACCGCAGTCGCCCGCTGGCCATTACAGTGATTTAGTCAATTTGTTCAATCTTTTTTATTTCCATCTTCCTCCTCCTCTGCTCCATCTTGCCGTCTGTCCTCACACACTCCTCTCCCACGCGCTCCTCTCTCCACAGGCACCTCTCATCCTATCCTGCGCTCGCTCCATCCTCCCCCCGAATGCCCCTAATCCCTCTCACCATCAGTTCCCCCTCTCTAAACGTTTGCCTCTCTCCTGCCCTTGTTTCACGCAGCATTTTCGATCCACACACGCGATCTGTTTTGTTATCCATGTCCACCGTTTACCTCCTCTCCAAGCGAAATGCAGCAGAAACTAGATATGAAAACAAATTGTTTGGAGTTTTTTTTAGATTGCATACCCTCAAGTCAGGTGTCCAGATTGCGTGTGTGTGTGTGTGTGTGCCCGTGTGTGTGTGTGCCCCCTATTGGGGTTCAGGCCAGTGACACCCTCAGGGCTGTGCTGTCCAATCCCCTCCATGCTGCGTTTATATAGGATTGAATTAACCTCCTGCCTCTCTCAACAATGCACATACACAATCATCCTGGCTCACTGACACACACACTTTGTCTGTGCCAATCACCTTTACCCCGTCAAAGCTCTGTCTCCAGATTGAAGCACTCCGCCATCTATCTCCACTTAGCCTCAGCTGGCTACGTGTAAGATTTGCTTATTTACCATTTCTGACATTGAGGCACAGTGTGCAAACCTCAGAGCGGATTACAAAGACAAAAACAACACAAAGTGTGGAACCTATCGCGGAAAAAAACAGCAAAGTGCGGACCATTCTCTAAAACTCCAGTAGCACAGGCCGCTAAAACACACTGACACTCCAAGACATGTGTTTTCAATCAAACGCTGGGTCCGAAATCTCCGCCTTTGCAGGTTGGAGCCAGGCAGGCGGGCCTAAAAACAATAGGAAGATGTCCTCACTTTAGCCTCTGCTGGAGCGGCGCAGGTGCCACACAATGGAGTGTGTGAATGCGGAGGCTCCTTTGTGGTCTGGATCCCTCTGTAGATCTGCTGTTTGATAATGAGGAGGAGGATAAAGATTTAAGAGTGGCCGTAAAAGCAGTGGCTTTTTAATGTGGTCTCTCTGTACCGGACCTGGGGTAGCCAACGCGCCTTACTCAGGAATGAGTCAGCAAGGAGGGCTTGAATTTTGAAAAATGGCTGCCCTCATTGTATTGTTAACTCTCTCTCTTTCTCCATTCCTCTCTCCCTCTCTCGCTCTCTCTCACACACACACAGGTCCTGGAAAGCTCTAATTGGCTTTCTGAGGAAAAGTGGCGACTGCATATCAAGCCTCCCAGCTATCTGTCGGCCACTAGCGGGGGGATTTAAAGTGCCACTAATTCACTGGGCAGTGACACGTCAGACTATTTATTAAAGTACACTAACTTAATGAATGGCCCATAGAATGGAGAGTTAAAACATTTACTGTCCTTAGAGAGAGATAGAGAGCAATAGATACTGAGAGAGGATAAGGTGGGGGAGGGAGGCGGCCAGGGAGGAGAGGGAGTGAAAATAAATGGCCCATCGTATAGAGTTAAGACGTTAAAAGTGCAAATAGACAGCTGACCCTCTTATAGCTCACACATG
>OMPJ01045573.1:0-16825 GCA_900312935.1 Carapus acus | reverse complement strand
CATTTTTTGTTAATATCTTAAATTAATTATTAAATAAATAATTAAATTAATAATAATTAAATTAATGTTTTCTTAAAATATCTACAGCTTTAATGTAACATGTTTATGTAACATATGTTTACATATTTTTTCTTCAATCCTGCAAATGCTTGTATTTCTTCAGCAAGCTGATGTTAAGCATGCAACAGCATTGTGTGTGCTATGTATTACAGTTCTACAATTAAATTATTTCAAAAGACACTCAATATATCGCAATACATCGTATTGTTGCCCCTGTATCGTGATACGTATCGTATTGCCAGATTCTTGCCAATACACACCCCTAAAGGACACCCCCATCAATCACATGCCGTGAATGTTTTGTCTACTGTAAATACTTGTCCTCTTTCCATTCCTCTTTCCATTCTTCTGCTTCTACATATATATAATTCCCTACCTAGTTTGACAGAATTTATTGATTTATTTATCTGGATTGCCTTCCTTTGCTTGGCATCTGGTGCAGGGCAGCAAAGTAAGAATTTCATTGTGCAGGGAAAGTTGTTGCCATACTGTACATATGACAATATAGCTTGAATCTTGAGCAACCCTGAAGGAAGGATGGCCACTATTATTCCGTTTAGTAGAAGGGGTTCAGGGAAAGGATAGTTTTGGGGTTCAGACCTTGTGAACTGACCTCACTGCTGTTGGTGTCTGGGAGACGAGACGGAACCCAGAGGCTTTTGTAATTGTACTGCATGAGTGGTCAGAAACTGTAAGTAAATCTGATTTAACTGAATTTAGCACAATCTGTCAATTATTTCTTGCCTCCAATAAAAAAAAAAAAAAAAAGAAAACAAAGAAAGAAAACACGCAGGGAAGTGAATGGTGCTCCTCTAGCAAGAGGACCATGGAACCATACAAGCAACCTTCCTGCAGCCCAACCGCACACATGCCTGCGTGAGGCGATACGGCGCCAACATATTACGAGGGTGTGCGTAAACAGCCTTAAATAAGACACACACTTTGCCCAACACACAGCGTGGATGCAGAAACATTCTGTGAGACCTCCGTACCTGCCCAGCATTCAAAGACTTGCTGCGGCTGCTTCACAGGAATCCATCCCAGCAGGCTTTGCTCTGGCAACACAAACACACGCCCACTCGCACCCGAGGATTTGAAAGAATTTGTTCTCGCAGAGAGAATCTCATTTGCTCCACGAGCTCTGCATTACTGTCTCCCACCAAACATTTTCTACGCTCCAATATTTAACGACGCAGAGGAGGGGAAATGGGCGATTCATTTGGTTTTCGCTCGGACGCAGAGCAGAGGCAAAATGCACCGCTACAGTTTTTTTTTTCCCCAGGCAGGGAGCCATGACTCACAAAAGAGTGATTGATTTCATTGACATGACATTTAATCAATGTCTCGCTCTCATAAATAGCAAAAAGAAAAAGAAAAAAAAAGCAAACTAATCAGAAACTCTGGAAAGCACGCTTTCGATACTTTGAGCTGACTTTGAAGGCAATCTGCACTGGCATAATGACACACACACACACACACACGCACACGCACGGTAAGAGTGAGGGAGACCTGATGCAGCAATTCAAACGTGATGAATTCCAGCATGTTGCGAGCAGATGGAGGCTCCAGCTTCCAGCTCTCCCCTCAGGTATGAATAACATGTTTAATGGATCACACCTGGACAAATCCAATCCAAACTCGGGCTGACAGCCTGAGTGAGATGGGCGTAACGCACGCCGCTCCAAGACGCCAACTCGCATTTACTTTCTGCTAAGTTTCGTAATCCCTCCCTTGCGTCCTTGGATCTCGGCGCGGGTTTGTCGGCCGCGAGGCTAATGGAGAGGCTAAAGCGAAGGCTTGAAAAGACTGTCACAGTGAAAGTGTGTGAGCATCCTGTCAGTTTACTGAGATTTCTCAAAAATTTTTGAGCAGATATTTTGAAACTCTGTCCTTGACAATCATATGGCATGTTTAGATAATCGTCCAGGCTGTACTGCAGACACGCCACTTCATCCAACTTCAACTCGCTTCAAATACCAACAGCTGCACAAATCTCTTGAGTTCAATCAATCACAACTTCAATTTTTGACATACCCCATAGCAAGTGCTAGTTATATGAGGGAAAAAATGTGAAAATGAATAAAAATATGTTACGAAATGAGTGTATGCTAGAGAAAGCAAAATCTAAGCTCACAGCAGCTCTGAAATCCAAAGCATTTGCTTGTTCCACGAACAATCTGTCACAAGCGCAAGTATATAATAACCAAATAAAAGGTTCTGTCTCTCAGTCTGCACTGTAGATATTAATTGTTATGGTAAAAACTTGTAGTCGAGTCTTCGGAGCAGACGTGTGGAAAATCCACCATCAGATTAAACAACCGTCTTAGACGTGCTACTTTGTGACCAATCATCGAGAAATCGAGTGGATGAGCTGCTGGCGCGCACAGACAGCGAGTGTGTGTGTGTGTGTGTGTGTGTGTGCTGCAGCTTGGTAAATGTTTGTCCTCTGTTCCCTCGTGCCAGCAGGCTTATCTAAATTTGCACTTCCTCAACGCTGATAACGTTTACCTCTTTGTTTACAGAGTGGAAGAAAGACAGACGACGCGTGTTTTTCTCTCTATCCTCAGCACAACGGCTGACAGGCTGCGGACTAAAGATTGGGGGAGCAGATTCCATTGCCGAGCAATTTCGCTCCTTTACAGCGGTAACAATGCTTAAAAATGCCTCTGTCCTTTTTTTCTCTCGCCACCGTCCTCCCGCCTCCCCCCGCGCGACGGCCTGTACAAATGGCCGTCATTCTTCCTGGCTGCGCGTGCACAATGGATGACTTTCCTCGGCGGCCAGGCTAAGAAAAATCCGATCCATCACGGCTCTTGGGAGATGTGCCGCCGAAGTGAGGCAGAGGACGGATCTGTACACACTTGTACAGCCATGGGGGTGAATACTGATGGGCGGGTTATCTGTGTCCTGATCGCAGCTTTGCTGCGGCCACCATTTTCCAAGAAGTCCACTTTCAGAAATCGATGGAGACAGTTTCAGTAGATCTTCCCGTAAGTCCATACGGCCTCCGGGCGGCAACAGGCGGCACCACTGCCTCTATAATTACATTAGAGCTCTGCCCATAAGAGCTCTTTGTGTTTTACAGGCAAATGAGCCTCACGACGTAATTGCTGTAAAATGTGTTTACTGGAAGGAAAACCACAAAATGACACGCAAAACATTGGGAAATAAGCAGCATTTACACCCTAAGCTGTTTATTCTCCCTCTGCCGCAAACATTTGGTGTTTGGGAGGGGGAGATGAGAGCCTAACAAATAAAAATGAAGCGTGCGCACAGGAGTGGTAGCGTCCTAATCCTCACGCTGAAATGTGAAATAAAAAAGCAGCGCACCAATTTGTGTCCTGCTAATTGGTTTTAGGGACGACGGATCATCGATTGTGATGTTACGAAATTGTGATTTTTCTTTTCTTTTCTACAGTTCTGATTGTCGTTTCCTGGAAACGTCCATTGTGCAGTGTCAGGGATTACGATAAACTTCAATCATTTTGTCTATTCAATGTTTCGGCGCAACAATGCCAGTGGGCCCACTATGGCTAACTTCCAAGCCTTCAAGGTTTCGATAATTCAGCAAACTGTCGTCTCCTTTGGCCTCACTGGCACGTTGCGACTGTTTCTAATGGATTCTACAGCCAACAGTGCGTTTTAAGCAGCGATCCCCAACCTATAATGCACCACGGACCAGTTTCGTGTCAGACAATATTGTCACGTATCGGCCTTTTAGGTGTGGCGAATGGGTTGCGGAAGTGACCTGGCCAGTTGTTGTTGTTGTTTCGGTTCCTCCAGTGACAGGGTGAGGCGTGTGTGGAAAGTGTAGCCATGTAGCAGATGTATCCTTCCAGGTTGAAAGTACTTACTGAAAAGGGTCCTTGTTATTGTGTGTGCAACTGTGGAGAGCTTGGAAAGGAATAAAGAGTCGGCTTGCAGGCTCAAGAAAACCTCCATCATTACTCCTGTGTGTATGTGTGTGTGTGTGTGTGTGTGTGTGTTTCCCTCTGTGCAGCTTGGCACCATTTGACTCAGGGAGCAGTACCAGTCCGCGGCCCAGGGGTTTTGGACCCCTGCATCTGTGGAACAGCCTCACTGCAAAACACTAAGAAATCTACTCACCATGGAAACTCTGTACGAGACGCGCTTTGCCACGCTTTCCTCACGTGTTCATGTTTTGTAAAAACTAGAGATGTCCGATAATATCGCCCCGATATTAGCATAAAAATGTAATATCGGTATCGGATTTTTTTGCTTTAAAACCGATAAAATAAAAACCGATAAAAATACAATAATGCTTGCGTTACACTGAAATAGTGCCTATGCGCTCCTGAAGCGTTTACCGGCGCACATATCGGTATCGGCTGTTATCGGTATCGGTAAATTGAGAGTTGGACAATATCGGCATATCGGATATCGGCAAAAAAGCCAATATCGGACATCCCTAGTAAAAACAGATAAATTGGAACAATGCTTTGGATGATCTCCCAAACAACAATCCAAGAATGTGTCTACAGTGTTTGTGGGGTAGACAATTGACAGTAGAAGCTTGCTTGTTGAAAACATTGCCGAACAGGCTCCTGTGCTGATACACTAAGACTCAACATGACCCTGGAATTTCTTGCATTTGAACAGAAAATCCTCATCTAAACTAACAACTTTCTCCATGACCAAGAGGTCCAGAATCTTTCACTATAAAAACTGTTGATAAGTGTTAACATCGTTGACAATTTGTTGCTCCTTGAGATGTGCTAAAAAGAGGACAGATCTGGAAAGATGATTCTGTACAGATAAATATTCTCTCTGAATAACACATTTACATCTGCGATGGCCTGTTGGCTCAAATGGCACAATGTGCTCCACCTCTGGGGGTAGAGTTGGAGAAACAGAGGGAGGAGAGGAGAGGGGAGGCAAATTGAGATTTCATTACGCTGGGCAAAGTGGAGCTGTCAGCGCTGCACACACACAGTCAGCCTTTTTTTTCTTTTCTCAAACATTAAGGGCCAATTTAATAACAAAGGCTCATGCAATATTAGCGATTGTTCTGGCAAACACATTCAGGGAATGATTAAAATACAACACCAGATCCAACACTGGGACAAAGGACACAATCAGCACACAAATGTGGGATTTAACACCTGTGGGCTGTGTCTCAGGAATTCTCCTCTCCAGTTTTTCAACAAATCCCCATAATGACCAAGTTTTTGAGGATCTGTGACCCAAAAGAAGCAATCGAGATAATTTGCACCAAAATAGCAAAACCCTTCCTGAGATGTGGGAGCTACCTAAGGTCCCATGGTGGGACCCTGCAGTCAACACGGAGACATCATTAGTCTGCAGGTGGGCCGCAACAAATCTCTGAGCAGCTGTCACCACGGAGACATCGCGGTTTGTTTGTCACCCTCAACACGCTTCGACAACAAATGGAGACAGACAGAGTATTCAGATAGATGCTGAGATACTGAGTGAACAAACACACGCCCAATTAAATGAAAAAAATTATAGTGATAAGAGATATAATGTAATGTAATGATGATATGGTATTCTTGAGTATGACAACACACAGTATCGCGATGGCCGCATTGTGTATTTGTTTTGAGGTGGGCAAATTCCAACAATAAGGTTAAAAAAGATTTCAAATAAGAATTTGTGCTCCCCCACTGGGCTCTATCATCTTTGACTGACAGACATGTTTGGCATTTGTACGAGACGGCAGGAACACATTAGCAATTCTTTGCCGGTTCCGCCTGAAACCTCAAACATTCACTCCACAAAATAACCGTTTTGTGCAGCACTGCCCCCGCTGTGGTTTTCCTGTTTAAGCCGTCGTACATATTGGAGCGCTTTCTGAAAATCTTCTTGTTGCTGTGTTTGGACTCTAACACCCTCCACACACACAACACCCACCACCACCACCACCCACCTAATCCACAGGGTTCCACAGGGAAGCCAAACAGAGCGGGAGCAAAAACACCTGCTGCCTCTGTTAGGAGCTCTTTAAAACCGAGTCCAAACAGCGCTCCTGACCTGCTTTCTATCAGTCCCTTCCATCATGGCTGGAGCCAACGTGCCGCAGTGAAAAACACGATGTTTACAACTGCATGAAGGATGTAGAGCCAATATCTGCACAGCCTGGTTGTGGAGGTCCACGCCGTGAAATGAAATTCTAAAGCATTTCAAAGAAGGACAAAGGAGAACAAAAACGTACTCCTTTGACTTCATCGAACCGCGGCCCGGAGGATTATACCCACCTCACACCATCCATTCACTCTCCTGGGGCCAGACCCAACTTAGACACGCCTGTTTTCCATTCTGAGTTTAAGTGTGCGCTTTGGGAGCAAATGAAACTCCCAGGAAGGGTGTATGTACACACACACAAACACAGGCACACACACACACATACACACACCTCCCCTCTGGACAGACGTGATCAGTGCCAGCACCACCATGATTACTTTCCCTGGACCGCGGCGCTCGCAGAACTCCTTCAATTACAGAGCAAATCTGTATGCCGACGATTGCCGGGGTGCCTTCATCCCGTTTTTCAGGTGTCTGCCACCATCTGCACATCATCGAGAGGAGGGACGGCAGCTTTTAAGACCTTCACTGTGCGACAGAATATGAACTCTGTGAACATATTGTTGCTACTCATGCGGGACATTGCTGCACCGTTATCACAAAGATCTACAATTGACTACATTTCATTCTTTTGTTGAATGTCAGATATCAAAATACAGTAATCCCTCTTCTTTTGTGGGGGTTACGCTCCAGGACTATTCGAGATATGTGAAAATCTGCAAAGTAGAAAAAGTGATTCATCAGGGTATTGTAATGTTTGTATTATCAATTTATCACATTTTATGCAAGAAAATGCTTTTTTCCCCCACATACAGAGTTTTTATGAAAATCTACGTCTCAATCAGCCGCGGAAACCTCAATATCAATTTATATCCAATACTTAAATAAAAATCAGCCATGCACTGAGGCTGTGATAGCTGAAGGGCCACATGGCGACTGATTACTGTATGTTTGAAAATGGTTTGTCTACTACTTTGCCAGTTGTTTTTCCTCCACTGATTTCTCCTCTCAGTCCTGTCCTCCATAATTTTGACCCTGACTAGCTCGCATCAGGAAACATTTTGTTTTATTTTCAAGGTCCGCCTTAAAATAACACAAAAAGCACCTTGAAATAACTACCGTTATAAGTTGGCACTATACAAATAAAATTGAGTTGATATTGAATTGAATTCAACTGAAAGTCTGACAAACTTGACAGAAATCCATTCGGGTGCACCTTCGGTGCGAACCAGTGGTGCGACCGATTGTGGATCTGCTCTGAATTTTTGGAAGCCATCCAGACATTCCCCTCAATGATTTATGGATCCAGAGAAGATGTGTTTGCGTGTTGGTCCGGAGCTTGTGGATGAAGAGGCACCTGCAAAGTTCAGCAGAGTGCCGCAGCATTTAGTTGTGCTCCACTTCTTACCACAGTAAATTCATTTTTCTTACAGTATCCCCTCAAACAACAGCTTACACTTACTTTGCCTTTGCAGAGCTGCTTATTAAATTAAATCAGCAGTGATTTTAATGGCTTTGCCATTTTGTTTTTATTGCTGTACTCCGTCTCCTCATCTGCATCTCCCTTGTTTACACTTAAGTGTCTTTTTTAATTCTGCCATCTTTCATTTTGGTCCCCCACTAATGCCATTTAAATTGCCTTTGTCTCAAAGCGGCTACATACATAAACATACTTTGTCTTCTATTTTGTGCTTATCAACTTACCAAGAGCAAGAAAAACTGATTCTATTGTTACCTTGTTATGGTTAGCCAAGTGCATGTTTCGAAATTTTATTAAAATGCAAATACAAATTTGCTCGAGAACCTCGTAATTTTTCCACCTGTGATATTAATACCTAAGATGGTATTTTATGTATACAAAAGAACATAATGACAATACAGTTATAATGTTAATGGCTTGGAGTGTTTGTTAATTTTCAGTATAAATTAGCTGCAGCAGCTCCTCTGAACAAAAAATTACAGTAATCTCAAGGTAAATTATGCAGAAATACAAGTTGTAAGTCCAGCAACTACACTTTTATTTTCTCTCTCTCTTTTTTTTTGATAAGGTCAAAGTCTATTTTCTGTCCCACTGACTTTTTGGGTGAGAAATGAAAAGGCCACCTTGGACTCTAGGCTTTAAAGCGTCGGCCCTGATAAGGCCCTCACATGGTTCGAGTGTCACCCCTGGACATGATTCAGGCCCCGAGGCTCGTCGGTATTACCATTGGACATCTAAAATGCCAACGCCGTCCCGCCGCTCACTGGCCAGGTCAACCCAGGTCACACGGCTGTCCGGGCTTAAAACAAAAGAGACGTGGAAATCCACTCACAACCTCACGGCTGGCCGTCACCTCCCATTGTCTTCAAGGTGGCCCAAAAATGGATATCGGTCATTGCTCCCGCTCGCCCTTTCTCACTCCATCTCTCGAACATGGGATGCAATAGCGAGGGGTTCAACACACAAAGTTGAAGTCTGTTGGTGAACCCACGCTGCCAGAGGGAGCAATTGGGTCGCACCTGCGCTTTCAGGTGGTGACACAGTTGCTCTCTGGTTTCATTACGTTGCTGAATGAGGGCAAGAAAGACTTAAATTGTGTGTTGATCGCACAATTAAAAACTCCATCTGGTACTGAATTGAAAGAGCGCAGAGTGGTCTCGTCCGTCCACTCTCAATGCAGAAATCTCACCACACCGTTCGGCACAAATGAAACCATTACGGCAACATCACTGCCCTCAGCTGTCAAAGAAATCCTTAAACACGCAAGGCTTTGAGTGAACCTGAAAGAATTCAGGTGAGAATAAAGGCAGTGTAGACTTTGGAATGGGCAATGTTCCAACAGCCAAAACGATATTACAACATGTTTACAAGGCTTTCATATTTTAGCAGTTAAAGTTCCTCAATGCATTATTTCTTGGCAGAAAACTCCTCAGCTGGTTGTCATGCTGGTAGAGGACTTTCTGCTGGCATGTGACCTGCTACTGCCGCTACATGTCACATGGACGAGTCATGGTCACAATCCACCAAGACAAAGTATGCGTGTTAAATCAGTCCGTTATCTTCAGAAAAAATCTGAGCTGCACCGAATATTTCAATGTACATTCCTCTGTTCTAAGGTCTGTCTCTTTATTTCATTGTGTTAATATTTCTTGATTCTTCTTGCATACGGCAACAACATCCGCATTTAAAGCACTTCTCTTCCTCTTCATGGGTGAAAAGAAGTGTGATTGGTCACTTTTGCCTATGCTTCCTCATTCTGATTCATGTGGACAAGAAGCAGCAGGAAATATGTGCCAGAGACGCGGGTCAGTGCCCCACTGTGTGTGTGTGTGTGTGTGTGTGTGCATAACCATGTCTATGGGAAACAGAGAAGCGATGATGGGAAAATGCTCACTTTAGCAACGTGTCCTTGGATGACTACATGGGAAACAAGCAGACAGAAGCTAGTAGTCTCCATTCAGTACAGTAATTCTAAATAAAAACACCATTCAACAATCATGTTAGCTATTACGTATAAGAAATGTGTGTATAATAAACAGATCGCCCTCGGCCAAACTCAAAAATTGACAGTAGTGCCGCACTGAATCGACAACATGCTAATTCTGTAGAGGACTAATGCAGTAAATTAATTCCTCCTGAGATTGATGAAGCGTTTCCTCTCCCTATCTGGGGAAAACTCTCCAATGTTCTGGCAGCGGTGGAATTTCATCAGCTGCTATGGGCGACATAGCATAGCAGCCAACAGCCGACGGCGTTGTGTATACAAATGAGTGATGTACATTTAGAGTCACCACACACTCTCACATCGACTTGGTAATGGATACATAAGTTGAAGAGATGACAACATGACAGTGAATCAGACGCTCGCTAGACAAAGCCGAAGGCTCCAAACTGCTGGCAAGATGAGCGAGAAAGTGTGAAGAAACAGGTGTGGGAGTCGCAGCAAAGCGTGGGCTGTCACACACCGACGCCAGGAGCCCAGAGTTGTGACGGGGCCGCAGGAGATTGTGTTTCCTTGCTAGATTGTGCACGCCTGTGCACAGCAGCAACAAGTTCAGCTTCGTTCCCAGTGGGAGACGAAAAAATTTGTGACCCTGCGCACAGCTACCTTCTAAATTGACCTTTTTTTTTTTCTTTTACCACTTATTTCTCTGCACAGTCTGCGAGAAATAGTGAAGGACACCAACCTACAGGGTCACTAATGTGTGGCCAGGCACTCGCTCTCAAATGCCCTGTTTGGTTTGGTCTTTGGTTTGAGTGTATGTCAGAAAATTTCACTTGAAAATAAAGTATGAGCAATGATGGCAAACGTTTCAAAAATGCCCTTGGATGTCTTGCCAGTCACAAACATCACCTGTCTGTGCTTGTTTTTTTCCCGTGTGTTTCTGCATTGCATCATTACCTCTACTATCCATTATTTATCACCGAGGTCAGAAAAAATTAGACATACTCTCAGAAAGAGAAGCAGGTGGAATCATACCGCTATTGTGTACTCCACATGTCCTACTCTTGGGGAGGAGTGGCTGATGCTCTAATTCCCGAGTGACTCTCAAGACAAATTACGTCACATTACGTTTCTACAAATAAATCATCTTATATAGTTGTCATTGATAGTGGTCCCAATTGGTATTTGTGAAGTAGACTCACATGTTAAGACAGAGCAAGAAAAGATGTTGATGTTACTGAGATTTCTCTGGACGTGCTGAGAGGCAGGAGAGGTTGAGACGGATGATTTCCGTTATTGACATTAGCCAGCAGGCATTAGATGATGACTGTTTGTCTCAGTTCCATCTGTAGTGTCTCTTCAAATCTGAGATTTGGTGATGCATCTCAAAACAAATCGGTCCTGATTGAGCGATCTCAGTTACGAGGATGCCAAAACCAAAGTAATAATGCAGATTGAAGCCATATAAAGAAGAAAATGGGCGGAATCTTAATCCCACCGCAGGAACAGCGGCGCCTTGACACTGATTTCTTAATCGACAATCATGGACAAACAAAGAAGTTGTTACAGAGACACGTTTATTCTGCTTAATTCCCTATTCATTCCTGGCAATTGACATCTTTTAAGCTCTTGCTTTCAGCAGATACTGCATGCATGTAGCATTTGTGACTGAATAGGAATTACTGGCAGTAATCGCCTTGGTTTTAAAAAAAGAAATGGCACACTTCCCTCAGTTTTAAGACCACAGTTTTTGACATCACTGAGGTGTTTCCCCATTGTTTCCATGTTACATCGGGTAAACATGGTGTGATGTGTTTTTTGTTGGCCTGCCTCTACTTAACAAATGACAATTCATTTTGTAAGTCAGTATGGTTCTTGCTCCATCACATACCTCGCTGCTTTGCCGTGTGCTAGCAGAATGAAAGCAGGGTGAACTTGGCGGAGGGGGATAAAGACAGCCAGGAGTTCATCCGGTAGATATTATTTCTGCTTTGGTCTCTGGTCTCACATCTCCCACTGACCCTTCTGTTCACTCGCTGTGTTTGCGTCTATGCGGACCATTAGAGGAATTATATTATCTTGAGACGAGCGCGTGTCAAAGATCAACGGTTTCTTCTGAGTGACTCACAGAATGCTTCCGATGTGGCAAGCGAACGGATGATCCACTTGCTCCTCATATCTTTATCAAATCTCCCTAGTTGATGTATGGCGAAAATACTCACTGAGACGGGAATAGCAACAACAACAGTACCACCTTGGAGAACGAGTCGCTGGTTTGTTCCAAAGAAGCGACAGAACAAACTTGTGAAGGAGGAGAAAGAACGACATGAACTGAGGCAGCACAGCTGTGTTACGTGGACACAACAAGGTTCAACTACGGGTCGAGTCAAAAATTTCAAACAGGACATTTCTGAGTCACAGTGACGGTTAATAAACCAGCATTTGAGCAGCCAAGCCTTGATTTCACTTTTGTTGGAAGCTGGTTGCTCAGACTTGGCAGTGCGTATTTAAAGTGTTCTTACGTCTTTTTCTTTTTTCTCGATCTTGGTAGAGCAAGTGGCTCGATATCTGAGCAGACGGGAGATTACTGAGAGAAAGAATCAGATACATACATGAGGACATGCGAGGATAAAAGCAAAGGTCTTCGGAGATTAGATCTTAACTGCAGTGTTGTCTAAGTGCTTAAAAACAGGAGACTTTTTTTCTCTTCAATAGGCACTTGAGTTTTCCAGAGTGAAGAGACGAGCGATCGATACGAACGCTGAGTGGGAAACCAGGAAGTGCTCACATTTCAATTACCACATCCACTTTCCTTAACAGCTTCCCCTAAATCCATGGTGTTAGATTGCGATGTAGGTAGTACAAAGCGTCCATGAAGCGCTGAGGGGAAGTGGGTGGAACCTTTAAATGGAACATACTCGCCGTGATGGGCGAATGGTGGTCTGCCGAAGTCGCACCGGTTTATAAAAGACCAAAAAATGAGTGCGGACGGCTTTTTGTTCACCATAAACGCAGCAGGTGGCACCAGGTTTAGATGATTTCTGGCCGTGGTCTATATCATGACAATCGTAACTACAACTTTTCGAGTGGATAGTGTTGATAGTACAGATAATTCTTCACTTTTCCGTGAGGATGCAGCTGTCCCCATTTTAATGGAATATCCAGAATGTCAGCCTGCCAAAGCAGTGGGCATATTTGTGCACGGGTGGGGATTGAGGTTAAAATTGGAATAGTGATTTGTCGTTAGTGTTGACTGCCTCCTCACTACACGATACCGAGTTGTTCGAAAATCTTGCGGTTTTCCATTGTTACGAGGAATTCAGCATACTAGTGAGCACACAACGTGTGACTTTTTGAGTCCAGCTTCCTCGTCCTCTCTACCCCAACCCTAACCTTGCCATGCTGTGCCTCTGGCTGCTTCCAACACATCTCCTCATTTCACACTTACATCTACGTATTCACGGACACATTTTAAGCGCCAAAAGGTTGCGCGGTTGATTCCCGTCTTTTCCTGGTTGACACCAGAGCCTATTGGATAAGACACTGAACCCCTGACTGCTTCCTGGGTGCCTTTTTTGAATAATGAGCGTGGGTGGAGTGCAAAAAGGCGATTTTCCTGTGAATTAATAAAGTATCTGAAATGATAAAAACCAGAACTTCTTTGTGTGCAGCAGAGCGTTTTGGAAATGCTTAACATTCAATGAGCACAGTCCATTCTTATGGAATATTCTGAATTACTTTATCAGAATGGCAGCGAGTGATAACTTTTCTTTGGGTGACTACCAATCCAAGAAACATCTGCCTCCGACCTTTGCAGCATTGCATACACACCATAAATGAATTCTAGTTATATTTTTTTAATGATCTTATTGAGCTCCCATCCCTCGCAAATGTTTCCATCCCAATCCTAAAAAGCTTGTATTACACTATTCGCTGCCCTGTTCCTCAGTGAACATGGTGGATGTGTCCCATCGCTAAAAAAATGAATAATGGCAGCTGTAATCTCATTTCCAAAGATGTGTGAGAAGATCTTGCTCTCTCGCTCTCTTGTCATCCTCGGGTCCGTCTCTGTTGGCGTGTACCCGTGCACGTGTAATGACTGACTAATCACCTTCTCCGCTCTTGCTATCTATACAGCCGAGGTCGTGTATGTCTGTGCTTCCCTCGGGTCAACACATTATCTAAATGATTTAATATCGGTGCAGTCGCCCCGACCCTGTGCTGCGACTGTGCAGTTAAGCATACGCACTCAGTACTTTGGGATGAACACTGAATACTTAATCTGAAACTCCATTGCTGCTGTAACAAAGGTGTAATGTGTCGCACAACTCATCTGCCTTTGAATTTATATGCGTTGGCAGCCGCTTTGTTGTGGAGCCATCCATTCTCTAAAACAAAGCCCTTTGGGACAAGTGAAATGAGGAAGACGTCTGTTACCATCTGCAAACCAGACATAAAGAACCAACATCGCAAACCAAATCGACAAGCTAGTTTTGCTGTTAACACAAAAATGAGAAGGTGCAGCAAAATGCAGATGAAGCTCTGTGATGCAAAAAATACTCACATCAGTCTTATGCTGAGTGAAAATCAACTCTTGTTTTTATCATTCTGACAAGACAAAATATACGACACCTTCCAAGCTATAGTACGATAAATAGCTGGAGGGACTGAGAAGATCTTTGCCAAAACTAACAAATACTGTTGATAAATGTGAAGCAAATGTTACTCAAAAACCTGCAAACTTCGCATTAGAAGAGGAGGGATCAGGGAGCTGCGTGGGCACTTCTGCAGAAAGAGTTTGTTTTTGAATTGTTGTTTGCATGGAGGTGGTGCTGTTTGGATTGTAAAACCTCAGTAATTCTGGAAGACTCACTAAATCCCTGGGTGCATCTAAATGAAACATGAAATGAATTTGTGAAGCTGCACAACTGTTTTCCAAAAAATGGAAATCTGAGAATATTAAAATTTTTATTTATGGCTTTTAACAAAGCTGCCGACTTGATGCAGCGCCAGGGAATTGTTGTGAGTGCTTCCAGTCCCCCCCCGCTTTTTCTTATTCATCATATTCATCTTGCGAGCCCATCACTGGGTGAGGAATGAGGCATGTGGCTCTCAGCGGTGTGAATAATGAAAATGAAAGTTATCACACCACAACAACGCTGGCACAAGCATTGATTTGACTTCACCTTTAGACAGGAAAAACAACAAAACTAAACCTTTGTTTGTTGACTTGAGTACGGGAGATATCAATGGTTAAGTTTTGCTTTCCGGTGCCATATCAAGCCAACAGCAGCTGTTATTCTTTGGGGTTTTGAGAACCCATTATGCTGGTTTTAACATCATCATATAAGGTAGGTTAATATCATTGCATGAATGTTGTCGTCGTCGCTGTCAAGACAGCAAGGTGGCTTCCATATTAGCATAGTCTTTGGCCTTTTGGTGCCAATGTCGGGGTACATAGCGGACAATGTGGATAAGCTTTGACATACTGATCTGCACATAATCTATGGCCGCTTTGATCCAGTTGTGTTGAAGACTTTTGTGCAAGAGAAGTGGACAGGCTGGTCATCAAAGCCTGCACAGAGCGAGCTGCCTTACTCCATTTCTCTGAGTTATGTCAGATTTGGTGACAGACCGCTCATAAAATGTTCCCCCTGAAATGTTATGATGTTTCCAGGACACAGGAGTAAATAGAAACCAAGCACAAACAAACTGACGGCGACTGTGACCAGGACCTGGTCTCCATGGAGCTTTGGTCTCCATGGTGCTTTGGTACCTCTCAGCAAGATCCACCATTTTAGCATGAGGTTGCTATTGTTGTTTCTTGCTTTTCTACAAGCAGAGTCAGTGAACTCAGAACGGCACCACTGATTCAGAAACAATCTCTCAAAAAGCCTTTTAGTCCGACAATGACCCCTAGAAATGTTGGGTTCATACCATGGCAGGGAGAAGAAAACTGAAATTATAAAAAAATAAACACAAGAGAAAGTGAGGTGCTCATTGGTATTTCTGATGTGTGTGTGAGCGCACCGTGCCTCCGAATAGCAATATCGCACTTCATTCAATTTTAGCTGCATCGTCTGCAAGGATACACGCACATGCGCACACACACACACACTCGAGCCCACACACACACACACACACACACACACACAGTAATTAATTGGTTTGCAGTGGGGTGATAATCCAGTACACATCACATGACTTCATGAAGACAAGTGTAGTGGCTGGAAAAGCTGATTTACACTCTGTGTGCGCTCGGATCGCACCGCAGGCTCCTGGGTTTCACAAATCACAGCGCGGGGGATGAGAGACACTCAAAATTCATCTTCCCTTCTTTATCTGTGACAATGATACATTATACTGCAACCACTTGTGTCTGGACGGAACAAACGCAATTCTCACCCTCACGTCTTGAACGACTCTGGGGCCGTTTGCGGTGCTCTCTCGTGCGGAGGTGATAATTGTTGTTAATGTCAAAATATCTGTAGGAACAAGTGGAATGACTTGATGTTCCACTGTTGTAGGAGATATTTTTAGGAATGACACATTTAATGTGGTCAGTCTTACACAGGCCTGGCCAACCCGCGGCTCCCGAGCCGCATGCGGCTCTTTGCCTGGTTTCATGCGGCTCTTTGACGTTCATATCAACATTTGTGTTTTTTTTCCTGCGTGTTCGCTTCGCTTGAGTTCAATATGGTATTTTTGTCAAACGCGCATGCGCATGAGGTGAAATTCCGCAAAGCAGGCGGGGCAAACCCATTCGAGTAAACAATTTGTGTCAATTTCGCTCTCAAAATGGCAGGGGAAAATGCACAGCTAAACGAAAATATGAAGATGAACACAGAACCGTTTCTAATAGAGTGGGAAAGTTTATATTTTTTTGTTGAACGTAATGGCAAGCCATTTTGCCTGGTATGTCAGACGTCATTAACGCATTTCAAAGCTTCAAATCTTCAGCGCCACTTCAGCTCACTCCATGCTAACACCGATAAGGAATTTCCAAAAGGGACTGAATTTCGCAAGCACAAGTTGGACACTTTGAAAAGTCACGCAGAAAAGCAGCTACAGTTTTTCAAAAAAAATACAAGGCACTCAGAGACACACTTGAAAAACGCCATTGTAAATTATCATGTTTTTGTTTGTGGACTTTGTTGAACTGAGAGTTTGTATGTGTGAGAGTGCACACAATGTTCATTGTTGAAAATGACTGGCCTGTGGTCTTAGTACTGTAGGAGTCCATTTCTCTCATTATCATGTTGGTGTGTGACATGATA
>OMPJ01045572.1:0-21336 GCA_900312935.1 Carapus acus | reverse complement strand
CGCCCCACCCCCCGTAGGGCCCACGGGCCAACTCACCATCCTCGGTGGGCACGTAGATGTTGAGGTACAGACAGTCCTCGCTCTGATCCTGCACGTACGACGACACCACGTCGATGCTGTTGGTGAACCAGACGGGCAGCATCACGTCGGGCAGCCGCCCCTCCACGATGCTCTGGGGGCAGACGGGGGCGAAGTGCGTGGCGTTGCGGATTTCCGACCACGGCGCCGGCGCCTCGGGGGGTTGGAAGCGGCGCTCTCCGGTGGGCGCGGCGGCGTACGGCACGCCCAGAAAGTGCACCACGGGCCCCAGGATCTCGTTGTTGAGCTCCTTCTTGATGCCGCGCAGCCGGCCGTACGCGGTGACCACCACCGGGTCGTTCTCGTCCAGCTTCTCGGCCGAGGTGGCGCCCAGGGACACCTGCAGCAGCAGCAGCAGCAACGCCGCCCACGTTCGCGAGAAGAACCAGCGGCTGGCGCTCTGATGTCCCGCGGGCCCTGAACGCACCATGGCCACGTTCCCAGCCTGTAGCGGCCGACACCCAGTTTTCAGACGATCCTCCTGCAGGCTCATGGCGCTGCCGTTTTACCACCGACAGAGGTTCTGCTGCCTCTCCCCTCTTTCTCTCTTAGATGTATTTCTCCTGATTTGTAACTCCAAAGCGTGGGAGGGAGGAAGAACGACTTCCTAATCCTTTTTAAAATCCGGGTGGGACAAAGCGTGGAACAGCACGATCCTGGCAGTAGATGGTCGCCCCTCTCGCCCTCACTCGGGCCCTGCTGCTGCGCAGGATGACAAATGGGGCCGACGTGACATCATCATTAAGAGCCGCTACTCAACAGGTGGACGTGGCAATCAGAGACACGGGGTTCCATCATCTGGGAAGCGATGGAGGGATGGATGGAGGGAGAGACGGAGGGAGGGCAGAGAGACGGGCAGCAGGGAGCTCTAGGATGGTCGCTTCAATCAGTGCAGGTCCCCTGAAACACACAGAGCATCAGAGTTCAGTCAACCTTACAGGAAAGCAGTAACCAGGGAGAACAGCTGGGAGAGAACAATGTGGGAACAATCATAATAATAGAAATTACTAAGTCATGTACAGCAAGTCTTTATATTACTTGAGATACTAAATATACTACAGGTTTTTATACCATACACTAAATCAAGTATGTAAACTAGACATATAATACATAGAGAAGTGAAAAGAATAAAACTTATTTAATTCAATTTAGTTTAATTCAATCCACTTACAAAATAATACAATCAATTCTCAAATAAATCAAACAGATACATCAAGCAGCAGTCTGTCCATACTGAGTGAGGTGAAAATGTGACAAATTAGAGTAAGAACTTACATAAGACAAAATAATATAGGTCAACCCTGAGGTCACGCCAAGATAGTATATGTATATATGTACACACAGACATTTGTACATATACATACCCATATATGTATGTATGTGTGTACATACATATGTATATATATATATAAATGTATACACACACATACACATGTATATACAAACACATACATACACATACATACTGTATATGCTGCAACTGGAAGACTCATCAGGGCTGATGATGTGTATATTTATGCACGTGTGCGTGCGTGTGTGTGTGTGTAAATATATAGATATAGGTGTGTGTTTGTGTGTACACATATCTACAGTATATGCATACAAGTATGGTTATTATACATTCTTGAGTTATTTGGCAACCATGAGTCGTGGATTCAACTTTATTTCACGCTAACTTAATCCTATTTCTCTACAAATGCACCAGACATCGAGTCTCTCTCTCTCTCTCCTTCTCACTCACTCACACACTCTCTCACACACTCTCTAACAGACACACACACACACACGTTTGCGAACTCGGCACACAGGCCGTAAATCAGCGAAGACGTGCCGTGATTGAGATGCACACACAGCTTAGCCCCGACACAGTTCAAATCAACAGCACCACATTACTGACACATTTACCACACGCATATTCAAACAGACTCTCTCTCACTCACACACACACACACACACACACTCACTCACTCACTCACTCACTCACTCGCTCCGTCTCATCAGACAGCGAGAAGTCATGGCCGACATACGCGGAAAAGCTTATCAAGGCCTCCGCGTTCCCATGATGGAGGAATGAGGACCGGCATATCAAGCGAAAAATCAAAGGACATATTGGCAGAGATGAACGACTCAGAACGTGAAGATCCTCTCGGAGTCAGAGATCATAATCACAGCTACTTGTTGACAGGACGGCAATATTTGTCTTCATCCACAGCCGTCTGATTCCACTAAACGCGTTTCAATCACTATTCCTAATCAAGCTGGGAAATTCTTTCCACTGCAGATCTGAAGTCTGCTCCTTTGAGAAGCTCTCAGAACAGCAGCGCCGGATTGCTGGAGATGAAAACAGACAGCTGGACCACCGCCACCGTGCGCACACACAGAGGCGTGCATGCACGCCCACACACAAGTAATGATGATCCTCACCTCGTACTTCACATTTCACATTGGCTCAGGATATTGGGCAGCACAACCACAAGAGTTGCTGGTTCAATTCGAGACATGATGTTGGCATCCAGATAATTAATAATTTCATAATTGATGCATTCTAATGCAACGCTATGAGGGTCCGGCCCTTCTGGCCACAGCGAATCACAGCATGGCTGTAAAAGCTAACAAAAGCATCACGACAAATGGAGAGTTATACAAATTCAGACTGTTTCGCACTCAGAGCCAAATTCTAATGCGCATCAGAATCCGAGCCGCTAATTTCTGGGCCACCGCATGTTTTCAATTTGACAGGGGGACTCATCAGGACTGATTATGCAGATGACGACAGCTGCAGCCGCTTGGTTTGAGCACGGAGCCAATAGCAGCCACTGTCGGGGAGGAAAAGCCAAGAGCCTCTTGGGCGGGAACGCCGGCGGAGCGGGGCCGGCGACGCGTTTGAAAACACGGCCCGTGAGATCCCAACTCGTGTGGACAGGAAATTAAATTCAACGATGAAAAAACAGAGAAAACTTAAGTAGAGACGCAGCGTTGCTTTGTCATCGGACTGGGATGGTTTCATCGCACCATCCCAGTCCAGCGACACACTCAACCTTCGACAGTCACCGAGACGAGAGCCGCCATGGCACGCCTGCTGACAGTCAGAATTGAGTGCAGATTTCATCATCATACCAGCTCGTGGAGGAGGATGGAGGGTTGAGGAGAGCAAATGGCTGCTGGTTTGATTCCGGGTTCCTCTAACAGTGATGTTGCTGTGCCACTGAGCAAGGAACTGAAATCATAAATGCCTCCCAGGAGGCCTACTGAGCAAAACTTTGTAATACCTACAGTATGTACTGCTGTATATACTGTACATATACTCATACACACATTAACAGTATAAACTGTGTATACATACAGACAGACATGGACAAAACACACAGTACAGTTTATTTATATATATTTATTATTCATACATACATACATACAAAAATGCACACCCCACATCTATATACCAATATATACTCATACAGTATACTGTAAACATGTACAGCATATTCTCTCTCACACACACACACACACGTATACCAAATCACAGGTGAGGCAAAAGTCCATGAGTAACTACTCCACAAAAAGGCCGTGGCAGATTTATATTAGGTCCATAAAAGTCCAGATGTTGAGAGCAGCTGAGGTGTTGTGAGGGTGAAGGACGATCTCCTCACACTCCATCATCACTACTGAGCCAAGTTCGCTCAAGTTCGCTCAAATTAGCAAATTTGACGGAGTGGGGCTTTTCTTTCGCCTTTCCACTGCAATCAAAGCCTGCATGGCCTTCATCAGAAGTTTTTTTGACTTTGGCACTCTACTGCCTTGCACTAAAATCACTCCTTTTCAACTTAATTGTCCTACAATTTCTTCTAGAGGCAATCAGCCAAATTCTTGGTTTCCACCTTCAACTCAAAGGGCCATAACAATGGCCCAGCGAGAGCAGGAGACATGAAAGGGGATTTTCTCCCCAAGATGAAGGCTACACGCGTCCCCGCGCAGCAGCAACCTCCTCGCTACAACACAAATCACTTTTGGCAGACACAATCCACACAACTGGCGGACAGGCTATATAAACAGAGACGCAAAGCCTCTAACATGTGCGTCCCAGATTTGTTTTCCCATTTGTGTGATGCCGTCCATAAGCCCTTGTGCCTCCTGGAAACAGGAGAGGAGAAAAGCCACCAGGAGAGACAAGAGTGTGTCATCTCTGATTTAGTTTTTCGTTTTTTTTATGGAGCGTGATACATCTTATGAATTCCCTAAATTCAGCCTGGATGCCAGAGGATCGGGTGCTTTGTCAGCCTGTGAAAGTCAGCGTTTTGTCTCGACATAAAAGAAAAGCAGACAAAAACGCTTTTACGCAGGGCATCATGCTAACCATGCTAACAGCCACACTGCATCACATCAAGACACTAGCATTTTCAGGCCTTAAAACACATGAATAATGGGGAAAAAATATAAATAATAATGACAAAAACTGTACAAATTATGATACCAATACCACCTATATTTCTCTGATGATGGGTTTCAACACCTGTCAGGATTTGATGTACCATTAGAGGCTTTTTAAATCCCACCACCCACCATCAGATTAGTAATATTATTGAATTATGGTTCAACTCCAAACAGAGTTGATAATGTTCAAAATAATTGAACCATAATGCTACATTTTCCTCTTTCCCCTGCAGCAAAGATGAGCCAAACTGAATTTATTTCTTACAAGGTGACCATATGAATTATTTATTCGATGATAAGGAACTTCAAAATGTGTGTCTTATTTGCATATCGAGTAATTTAGCATGAGAATTCGCTAGCATGGCGGCGTGCGGGGCCACTACCTGAACGAGTCTCTTCTGTGAGCAAGTGCGATCGAGGCAATGGCGGCAGAGTGAAGGTGAAGCATTTAGGCAGCGAACGATTCATGCTGTCCCCATCTGCCGGCTCGCTAACGGCGGCAGGAACGACTCATCTGCCCCCATCAAACATCTGGTGATTCGGACCACAGCCGCGGCCTCCTCCACCCACACAATCCCTCTCCACCCACGGGCTCCCACATTCCCCCTCAGACCTCCATTTACGGCGTCGCGCGCGAAAAACAACGGGACTGACGAGGCCAAAGATGGCGGCGCGCAAGAGCCCGGTTTCTGTTGATCATCACTTTGTTAATGAGCCTGTAAAAGCGCTTTTACTGTGAAGCCGGAGAGCAACAATCACACGCTCTTCACCCCCGCGCTCCTCCAGCTTGTCCGGGGAAGATGAGAGGTAATCCAAATCATTAACCGCGTCTCCAGCCGCTCAACGGCGCGGGGGAAAAATGCCAACACTTCATTACCGCCATCGACCAGATGGATGCCGGTAAATCTGCATGTATGACGGCCGCACGTCGGGCGCCAGTTACATGCGCACGCGCGCGCACACACACACACATCATATCACATCACACACACACTCACGTCAGCCACACAGATTTAGACTCATATCAACTCTACTAAAATGCACCATATTCCGTGCTCTTTCCATGTTTTCTAAATGATGGATTCTAATTGGAGCTGTCAAACAATTCCTTTACAAAACAAAAGGATTCATCTCCTATCGCTTTAGTTCATCGCAATCAATCCATTTGTTTGTTTTCTTGTTTTCTGGTCGCGTGTTAAAGTCTCCGCGCTTTCAATCCATATCAGTAATGTAAACTGGCTCTTACCAGAATTTATGCACCAGGAATCAAATGACTATAAAACAAGAAATTGCCATATGATGTTTTGCATTGATTCTTTCAAAGTAAGTGCACTGTAAACCGACTTCATGTCCACCGCAGAAATAAGAGCAAACTAAGGGTGCACACAAGAGGCAAAGTAGTCCAAGCTCTCGTCCCAATTTTAGAAAATTAACACATTAAAATCTGACTTAAATCATGTTGCTATAAATGTGAGAGCACTAGTTTCAAGATGATTTTAATAACATCTGTAACAAAACATCTTACTGATGTTAAACTGTCTCAGAAATGTTATCAGAGCAGTACACGCTGAGACCTCTGGTGTCCTGTGCTGTCCCTGTCCAACCCCACATGCGTGTCAAACCTGGACATTTCCGTCCATATACACACACTCTCACCAGGCTGAAACCAGTCATCGTTTCTTGCATTCCCCAACGTTCCTAATCGTAGATACCTGCAGCGCTCGCATCAAGCCGTTCGGTTAAGTAAATTAGAAGTTTCTACCGAGGCCCGTACCACACCCGAGCAAACGGTACATTAGAGGAACAATGTAAGAGCCTCGTCATGGAGAAAGAACAATTAAGAGGACAGACGCTCCTAAACCACAGCAGCAGTTTTTGCTTTACGCATCATCAGTTTCCCACAACATCTCTACCAGATGCTCGGCAAACACGGGCTGGGGCTGCTTCCCGTAGCCGTGAGGACATAAGCCCTTCAGCTCAGGAGTCCTCAAAGTGTCCTTGAGCAAGGCATTAAACCCACAACTGCTCCCGCATGATGAGGCGGACTGGCCTATTCTGTGGGGTGGATTGGGGATATCAGGAGGAGAATTTCACGAAAGTGCGAGAGTAAAGCAGGGAGGTCAGTTCGCCTGACAGCCCCTGGTGGTGGTAAAGTGTGATCACAGGTTAGAAAAGGTTTGTGTCCTGATAGCACCTCCGAGCACAGAGAAAAAAAAAGGTAGAATAAAGTGAATTCAGAGCTCAAAAATAACCAAACCTGTAAGTAATGGAACCATCCTCAGAGATGGACAAACCTTGCCAACACGGGAGGTAACCAGGAGATGTTTTGTGGTAAAAGCACTCAAACTGTCCTCTGACTCATCCGTCTCTGACAGGCTGGATTGAGAGACGTCCGTCTCGCTACGATGAAGCGGGCGTCGAGAGTGGCAAAGGGAAAAGCCCTCGGTGACTCTCTGACAATGAAACATTAATTAGAGTTGAAATTTAGAGCCCGGCGCCGCTGGAGACGGTTCAGACTTTTATTTTTCATCTGTCGCCATTGCTCGTTTTCTCGTTCTGCAGATTTACTGAACCAATAACAAGGACGTTTTTAGCTGTTTGGAGAGCTCAAACGTGAGGTACAGTAGGTGTGTATCACGTTACTACAATTACACCATTTTATCCACATTTATACAGGGATGGAGGAAGGCAAAATCACTCACTATATCTAGCAGTTATAAAGCTGTTTCCTCCCAAGCAGCTGTAGCCTAAAAAATCCAGATAATTGGGCGCAGGCTGTCAGGAGGGAAGGATGGTCTGCGCGAAAATTCACATTAACAGTGTGAAAATGATCTTAAATCCGGCACCAGCCTCTAATATGTACAAAATGTGACACTTACTGATCCATGTATGCATATAACATGCTAAATAAATAATAAATCAACTAAAATAGCTCTGCTCTTAGACACTAATGCCCGGACGCCTGGAGAATATGTAATCCTGGCGAGAGGGAACGTACATTTTACTCTGGCACACACGCACACACTCCTCCTCCAGGACTCTCTGCACATTCCCCTCCACCCTCCCACATTAATACACTTGGCTAATAAAGCAAAAATTTAGGATATGTGTCAGTTCTAACTACCATTCTAATTGTGCAGCCTGTTGGAGATTTCACACTTTCCCCCAGCCATTTTCCCTCTGCAACCAATTTAGAACAGAGATAATTAATAAAAGCTTCTATTTCAGACGGGAGACGACACCAGCGAAGGTTTCCTGTGGAGAAATCAGACGGGATCAGATGTTTTGGGACAGTGTGGCTGCGCTGCTGCTGGAGACCACAGAGACGACTTCAGACGAGTGTGTTTAATGGAGACGTTAGCGCGCCGCACTTATTATCTCTATCCTGAAAAGACCTCGCGTTCACTCCCTCTCGCACGCTGACAAGGAGCTGCCAAAAACCATCTCCACTCGTGGAGCCAACCTGCGCACCAGGAGCACTCGGGGCTTTTGCTGTTTTGTTCAGCTGCACTTGGAGAGTCCGCGGGCCAGAGCTGGAACCAGACCAGGAGGCTTCCCAAGCCAAGACAACATTAACACCACGACGAGTCCGGAACCACCTCGTCACGGCGCCAAGTCGTATTCGGGACACGAGCAGAAGCTGCGGTGAGGTTGGAGGTGGCTTTGTGTATTCAGCCGAACTTAGACGGTTGAGGCACCAATGGCAGGTTGTAGGGATTTTTATCGTTCAAGTTTAGAGAGAGAAAAGTTCCTGAAAATATGAGGTCAGCTCACGAAGATGCTAGCTTACGCTGAGTGATGCTATCATTCAAAGATCCTTTGTTTAGCCTGTGCATAAAACCTGGAATATCAACTTTTTCCCACTGTAGCCGATCATCACCACTGCACCAAAAGAAAAAAGAAAAAAAGAAAAGGAATTACAGTAAGGAGGCGCTGCCTTAGTCTGAGTGACAAAGGTACGTTGTCTGGAGGCTGGTACTCTGTGCATGAAATTCCTTAGATTGCAGTTTTGGACTATTTAACACAAATGGTTATTTACTGGGTGAATGCATTTCAAACTCCTCATAGTTACAGTGCAGTGCGGGTCCAAAGCACCTAGGAGGAACAGAATTAAACAGAATCGATCCAGCTGAGCTCATGTCTAGACAACCAGCACAATTGTTTAAAAGTATAAAGTGTGTGTGAGAGGTGAGGGGAAATAAAGGAATGTAGTCTGCATGAGGGAAAATGTAGGGAAACATAAGAGGATGGAAAGAGGGACACCCGAGAGGCTTCATCAAACACGGTGGGGGAGGAGAAGATGCATTATTCCCATAGAAAGCATCAGCGGGCGGTGGCTGAGGAGGATTTCTAGCATTTGTTCCAAATCATTTCATTACAAAATAAACAATTTTAACCAGTCGAATCATCAGCGCGACAAGCATAGCCGGGTTTGGCTCTGTCCGTAAATTTAACCTTCATCACTCACCAAACTCAGTAAATACTGAGGGGGTGATTTGTTAATGTGTTTGTGACCATATTAGTTTGCCTCATTAGTCGGCAACTCCTCTCCGTTTATGCGATGGGTTTGGAGATTCTGGGCTTTAAATGGAGGACGGAGAGGCGGCGAGGAGGCGGAGGAGCCGCAGGGTCGGGCCGTTTATCGTCCAATGCGCCAAAACCTGCTGATGCTTTTGATTTGCAGGGCTTTTGACGTGGTCTGAATGGGGGGGAGGGAGGAGAGCTGTGAAAAAAAATCCTCCAGTGGCGTGATGTTGTTGAATTTTTACACTTCTCTACGCGCCTTCCTACCAGAAATGTATCTCTGTGGCAGCTAAAACATTAAACGCGCGTGTGCTCCGTATGCAAAAACTGATTAAAGCTCTCAGAGATTGTGCTGAACAATGCACGCCGCCGCTGCGTTCTGCTTGGCCAAGCAACATCCTTATCTCTGCCCTCGCCCTGCCGACTTTTTCTGCTACTGCTGCAGCTGACCACAAACAGCGGGACAGGATGGTTTGTTGGCCGAGCGGGAAAAGTCTCCGCTCGATTCACGAGCCGCTCGCTTCCATCGGCACGAGGCATCCCTCTCGATAATTCCACCCTGTCCACCTACAAATTTCAAATTTTCTTTTGTGCCCTTTCTGCTGTTCTATCAAACACATTCATTTACCTTATGAAACGGAGAGAGTGATTCTTTGAAAAATCTAAAGTTAAACTGTGAGATTAGCTGTGAATCGTTTCCCCAGTTTGTCGAAGTCGATGAAGGTTATTTTTCACTCCTCCTCGTCTCCGGCGGTCTTCAATCTCTTCCCCCGCCTGTGTTCTCTCGCCTCGTGCGTCACACAAGCTTCTTTTGAACTACAACTGGACACGACTGGTTTTCTTCGCCCCTCCACATCCGGTGCGTGGTGTTGTGACGCAGGCACACCTGATTTTTTTTTCCCCCAGTCTCCTCATCAATTCTTCGCTGAACTACATGTGGAGGCCTTGACAGTGGCTGATTAGTGGTTATTGGCCTATCATTATTAAATATTGGGGTAAAACTGGGCTTAATATGGTGCTAATTGCGGCTGCAACCCCTGGGCTGTTTACACCGGGCTGATAAAGGAATGAAGGAAAATGCTAATATTGAATTAATGATGAATTAATTGGTTTGACTTCTGCACGTCGCCTTGTCTGGTGATTGACTTTGCATATCTTGAAGGAAAATTATTTTCTTCGCCTTGATCTTTTCACTCTGCGTCTGCACATTCTTTGCTCCTTTTCTTCCAGCAGGAGCCTGCAGGCTCCAACTGGCCCGTCAGGGAAATTGAGATTCACCGGGTCTGACTGACTGATGATCTTTAGAAGGTTGGGCCGGGCCGTCGCTTGTTCCCTCTCCCCTGGCATCCATTTGGCGCGGGTCTCTTTGTCAGGCCTGTCAACAGTGCCATGTGGCGAAAATGGCCGAGCGCACGACGCCCGTCCCCGTCCCCCCGCGTACCCTCCATCAGGTTCCGTCTCCAGTTTTGCCCTTTAACTCTCCACTTTCTACTGCACCTCATACTCTAAACTTTACCCTCTATTTGTCATCCTCCACTTCATCTCTCCCTATTTCACCTCCTGGCAAGGCCAGCCGTGTTGAAGCTCCGGAACAAATCCCCGCTGAATCCCCGCGGTCTGACTTGCTGTTCTAATGAGCCAAGATCAACCATGGAAACCTGCAGCCGCGCTGCCTCCATTCCACCCACAGCGACGGCAGCGGAGAGAAAGAGTGAGAGAAATGCAAAGAGAGAATAAGAAGGATTCAGTCAGTCAGTCAGTCAGTCGGTTGCTCCAAAATAGCATAAACCAGCCTCATCCCAGAATTTAGAGGAAGGAAAAGCACACGACAAGGACTAAATCTACACAGTCTGTACGTCTGGGTTTGTTTTTCTGGTCCAATTACTCAGATTCTCGTGCTAGATACAGTTGGCTGTTGGATGCAACGGCACGGCTGTAAAATTCCCAGCATGCAACAACAACATCTGCAGAGAAAAATATCTTCACTACACATCGGAATCAAGTAGCTGGAATGAAGTGTGAGGACCAACAGCCATGCAGATAGATTCTGTCCACCATTTTGAGAAGTCAGTGAGGTTGTACAGTAGATTTGAAGAAGCAGCATCGGAATTGTACAAATTGGAATTAGTGCAAAGCTGTCAGCCATTTTCAGCTCATTTTAAACCAACACTTTTTGATATTAAGGGCGAGTTTGTGAGCGCTAAGTGGTACAAAGGGCTAACAGGGTCTGTTTGACACAAACTCTCTGAAAAACAACTGCGCGGATCACTTTTTACCATTAATACTCCTAACAGCAGTGGTGGTGGTAAGTAATATTATATGCAGAGACTGCTCACATGTAAATGGTAACTATTCCCCACATTATTAGAACATCCCCCACATTCCAGAACATGCTTTGCGGGCGCCGTACGTGGTTCATGTGGACAACCATGTGCTGCAGGCACAGCGTTGGTGACCTCTGCATTAAACTTCCCACATCTGTGACTTGACATCACACTGAAATATGGACTGACTGAAGCTGAGGCAGGTGCCAGTAGGCAAAAGGTCACAGTTAACACAAAGAGGTGAAAATCTAAACACTGCCAAGCCTGAGTGGAATGTTTGAGGCCCTCTGGTCAAACCAGAGACAGCACATAGTATATCGGCAGTATGTACGCACGACTCTCTATAGGTACAGCCTTGCTCTCCCGGCCTGCCCTTCAGATTGAGGGTAGAATTCCAACTCGAGACTCCACAAAATCTTCGTATCTTGACGTGAGCCTTCAATACCCATGGCGCAATCGTGGCCCGTGACTGGAGAGAATGCGGGCTGGTGGACCATAGTAATGCGATGCTAATACATGCCGCCGAAGACAATCCGCGACCTGGACAGCAGCGCAGAGAGAAAGAAACCGTATAATACGGCAAGACCCTTGAAAGCGCAACCGAGCCCTGAGAGACGAGGAAGCCTGTAACAACGTCTCCAGCACGTGTTGAAGGCCTCTGTGCTGTGTAGGTTACAGCTGATGTGTGCTGGCAGGGATTTGACAGAGGGAGGACATGTGAGTGAAGGTTCGACAGGTGTTTGCTGGGAGGCACGTTGACGTCATGGCTGCTCCCAGCAACAGGGACGGAAGACGCTGGGTTTTTGTCCCCTTGACCTCCATCGGACTGGTGGAAAAAGCATTTTTCAGCTTTGACGTGTAGGTATAATCGAGTAAGCGATGAGAAAGTGTGGCCGACGTGTTCGCTGTGAATTGGGCTTTGGACATCTGTGCATAGTTAATGAACAACAGCAAGACTGCAGGAGCGTCGACGAACCCAAATGCAAATCCAGTCCTAAAATCACCGGTGCTAAAGGCTTTCTTCCACTCGTGTCCCTCTTGGATACCAGCCAGATGGTCGACACTCTGGAAAGGCACCTTTGTGAGAAACGGAGCTCCATGCAATTGCTTGATGGCTGAGGGAGCCAGAGGGAGGCG
The DNA here is from genome assembly GCA_900312935.1 of Carapus acus. Taxonomy (NCBI): domain Eukaryota; kingdom Metazoa; phylum Chordata; class Actinopteri; order Ophidiiformes; family Carapidae; genus Carapus; species Carapus acus. The sequence goes on along the minus strand of OMPJ01045572.1, from coordinate 8,845 downwards.
ACAACGGCACTTGAAAATGATGTCATTAAGGCCTAGTTAGTCAACGCAGAAATTAAGATCTCCAATGTTTCTCCACACACACAGCTGGTGAGGGAGACATTTAAGTTCTCCTCACCTTCTATCCGACAGCTGGTTGGACGGGGTTCATCACAGTCGTCGTTTCTTCCGTTGACACAGGAGGAAGATTCAGAGATCAACGGAATCGTGGGCGTCTGAAGCTCTGCTGTGACATGAGACAAGACCCAGTAATTCCCGGGCAGAGTTACACTGAATTGGAGCCAGTGTGTGTTGTTGCGGACAATAACTCGGTTGCGTAGGAGCTGGATTTCCTCTCTTAGCGGTTAATGCTGCAGTTGCAATCAAGGAGGATAGAGAGCCCGCAGGGTGCAGGGGAGGATGGAAGCAGCAAATCAATAAGGACGGTGACCCGAGCAATTGACCCGTCTCCTCCTGGTTTCTCATCTCAAAGCTTGGGCACACTCGGAGATGTCAGACCATCTTGGGAGAACAGGTGCAGACCAGACGGGTTGTAATGGCGTCATGCTGCAGACCCGCCGTATGAATGCTATACATTTCCACTTTTCACCGACAGTAGATTCAGAGAATGGAGCTCTATTTTTATCACAAGGACTAGTTGGCATCCTGTGCTGAGACACGGTGGCGTTAAACGAGGGCTGCAGGTACGACGTGCGCGGGTTCACTCTGAATATCCCGGTTAAAGCCCCTCCAATTAATGGTGGCTGGCCGTGCTCATTCCAGCTACGGTGGATGGGGCACACAGTCTGCAGCAGCCCGCTCACCCCGGAATTAAACGGAGAAGACTCGCGACTCCTTCCTCACCCTGAGCAGCACCATCAAAGCCAGGGAAATAAACCGATCATATGAAGTGGTTTCGGGACGGCTGCGCCCCCGCACAGCCGTGGCCCCTCTGTAAGGCGCCTGGCAGGCTTTTAATTGTGCGTGAAATTGCGGTTATACCTGGTGGCTCTGCGTAATGTGAGAAATTGAAAGAGACCATTGTTACGAAAATCTCTTACATTCTCTTGGCGATCTGTTCTGCCTATCGGACGGTTTGATTGATGGACCTGGGCAACGCGTGGGGATTCCACAGCAGGCGGACGGGGTGGATGCGAGAGAATACAACTGCTCTCTGATAGCCAGAGAACAGCTCAAGACGCCGCAACGCCTCATCCCAGGCTTAGTCGGCGAGAGTGATCTCTTGTTGCCGTCTGACGGCGTCAGCAGCCGGGGAGGAGATGGAGGGGGCGAGATTAGACGTCCCTGGATCCTCACCCTCGCTATGAACGATGTTTGCTGCGTCAGTTTGCTTTCCGTTACGGTCCGGTGTCGGCCGCAATCTCTCAAAGGACGCCCAGTCACCGCCGACGACTCATCATTTTTAGGTATGGGGCAGTTACGCGTCCGCCCATCGACAGCGGGACCAGCTGAACTTTGTAGAATGAAGGATACTTGAATGCTGTACACAGCGATGGAAGGGGTTTTTACTCCCCCCCGTCCCCAAACGCATCACTCAAGCAGTCAGACTCGCCCGGGCGGTGCGATGCTGCTGAGAGATTAGCTTTCATAAAATAGAGTCAGCGTGTCGAGGTAGTCAGGCGGTGTGGTGATTATCTAAGAGGGCAGAAGGGGGAAAACTAAGGGCCAATCATTTCATCCCAACTTGTCACAACACAGAACATAGTGTGATTTTACAGGCGGTAGAGAGGAGGAGTAGAACAGCCGGAGTGGGAGAGGGAGAGAGAGAGCAGAGAGAGAGAGAGGGCTCAGAGGAGACTTATGGCTTAGTCAGTCACTGCGCTTAACAGTCCATCAGCCTGTGCTTTAGTCAGAGTCATCCATATCCTCCCTCTATTTCCCATCATCCATCCATCCATCCCTGCGCTCACCACCGCTACGTGATAAATCCTCACAGCATCCCGGCGTTTTAGCCCTCTCTCCCTTCCTTTGTCTGTCCTATTTTAGGCATCTCATCTCACCTCCGTGTGCGATGCCGGCGCACGCGCGCACATGCACTCGCACACACGCACGCACACAATAAGTCTTGAGGAATGGATTTATTGAAGAGGTACTTATGATTATTTGAAGGATGTGCTTAGCTTGCAGGTCCGTGCAGTCTAGCATGAAGCTCTGAAAACTCTGCGCTGGGGCTCCGGAAGCCCAGTTTTCGAGTGTTCTCCGGACTCTGATTGGAATCAGGCCATTTTCTCCATCAGGGTCGGCCAAAGTTATCATTTTTCTCGGTGATTGTGAGTGTGAAGAGCCTGAGGTACCGGCGAGTGAGTAATGGAGGGCACGGTGTGCTCGGGGCGCGGAGGCCTGATGAGAGGGAATTTGCTCTCTGGACTGGCTCGGAGCGGATTCGGATTTCTGCAGGCAGAGTCGGAATTTAAGAATTGTGCGACAGCTGTGATATGGAGGTGGACTGGTGAAAATCCTGCAGATCGGTCCAGCTCACGCCAGCTCATTTGGCCCTTTTAAATCCGTCACACGACCGAACAACCGCGGTTTTGTGCCGCGCTGGAGCAGCGGGGCTGAGGCCAGGTAAACTTCTGCGAGGCAAAACTGTTACAGAGGGATTAACAGGTCAGATCTGGGTCGGATGTGGCTGAACTCTAATCCCTGCTTCTCCCTCTCTCTCTCTCTCTCTCTCTCTTTTTTTGATAAATTTACGATGCAAGTCGCACCAGGTTGCGCGAAATATGCAGAGCCCACGCCTCCCCCTTGGCTCCCAGATGGTGCAAAGCATAGATCTGCAATGAGCGGATGTGACCAATGAATCCTGCGTGTGATGGAGAGCGGGGGGGGAAAGGAAACACCAGCAAAGGGAAATGCGGGAAGAGCAATCAGGTAAATGTGCGTTCTCTCCAAGTTTGATGTCAGCAAATGGCGGTGAGGCTAAATTGGCGGGAGCTTATGAGGCTTCTCTCTCTAATTCGTTCTTTCGTCTGCGTGTTGCTTGCTCGGCATTCGCTTTCCGGGTGCCGTGTTCTGCCACTCCAGGCCCGACAAAAGCAAAAGCAATTGCATTTGACTTTTGATAAACGCGGCGGGGTTGAGAAAAAAAAAACAGCGGCTCAGAAAACATGCAGACACACGTGCTAAATAATGCACTCGTGCAGGGCCACGCGACAACAATCTTTTTGGGACCATTTCATAACAACACTGTTCTGCCCTTTGTCAGAGTTTCGTTATTAAGATGGGCAGATGCAAAATAAAGAGAAAATGCAACCTCAGGACGTGTTTAGTTGGTCGGGCTGAGCATTGTGGACAGAAACTACTGGGTTGATAACTTATTTTTCCATCTTTGCCATTGTATTCTGTTCTACATTACGTATTGTGGTGCAAACCGTCAGGTCAAACTTATCAAGTGCCACCAAAGACACATACGGATCCTCTCAGACTGTCCAAAGTTTACTTATAAAGATGGGCAGATGCAAAATAAAGAGAAGATGCAACCTCGGAATGTATGTTTAGTCAGTCAAGCTGAGCATTGTGGATAGAAAGCTCCAGTCGATAACTTATTTCTCTTTCCTAGCCATGGTATTCTGCTCTGTGTAAAGTATCGTAGTGCAAACTGTCACAACCAAATTCTAAAGTGCCACCGAAGGCCCATACGGCTCCTCTAAGACCCACAAGCAGAAACACCAGTGTCCCCAGTCAGCACCAGCACAACCAGAGCTTCCCTCCATCCAGCATCACATGCAGACAGTTTAAACCCCATTAGGAGGACGACCGCTCCATCAGAGGAGCCCACAGAACGACCCCGGGTCGTAATAGACATCACGAGACCGGGCCAGTGCACAGATGATCCACTTAACCTGCAGCTGCAGTTTCCCTCAAGAAAAATCTGAAGGGTTCCACTCAAGCGTACGCAAATGCTGAAACGATTATCGAGATCATTGCTACACACTCCAATACATCGGCGTGCTTTGGTTTGGATGCCTGCTCTTCTCTGCAAAAGATTGAAATCTAATAAAGGGTGCGGATGGCTGATCAGGTATCAAGGGCAACTGTAAAATACCACGACGGTCGTGGTGAACGCAGATCCGCGACGATTGAGTTGAGCGAATTTGATTTATCGGGCAGAGTCTTGGCGAGACAGAAACCACAGATCCGCGGCAGAATGTGCGAGCACGGCGCGGAATCCTCACACGGTCGGTGTTCCAGAAAACCCACGCACAACCCACAGGTTTGATTTCCTCAGACCAGACGATAGAAACTTCCTCAAAATGGCTGACTGCAGGTGGAAAGTTAAGTTCATGATAGGAAATCATACCACAGCACCTCGAGTACTCTCCAGGTAATTCCACCTCATCTTGGGGGATCAGCAATTGTGGCTGCGGGGCCGAGGCTGGAGGAGCTGGAGGAGATGGAGGAGCTCCTCCTCAGCGTGGTGAAGGCCCAGCTAATATAAGTGCGTCCTACCATCTAATGCAAACCGAATGAGCTGGAGGTTCCACTTGAGATCTGCAGAGGCTAAGCTGATGATGATGAGGCCAAACCACGGAAAGGAACCGTGACAGAGGGAGCAGGAAAAAGCCGTCAGGAGCACGTAAGGTCAAAACTGGTTTGTGTTTTTGTGTGTGCGCATAAATAATCCAGCTTCTCTCAGCTGGATCTGTGTCAATGTCTACAAGACAGTTTGTAAGAAACGGGATGGTGACCGTGGAGCGAAGGCAGCTATTCGAGGTGGGGCAGCCGCTTCGCCCTAAAGTTTTCAGACGACTGGCTCTCAGGCCTCTGCGGTTCAGGGGGGGGATTTCTGGAAGCCAGACAGATGATCAGGGATCATGTGGCCCAAGTGACAGGGACGGGGACAGTGACCCGAGGCGCCTGGATATAACTTCCTAGTTTACCTCAAATGCAGCAGGAGAAACCCGAGGCTCCAGATGATCCAGTGACTGATACCTACGATCAGTGACTCAACAGATCCACTGCGGCTGTGAGGTCTACACCCCATGACTTCCCAAACATTCTATGCGGCAGGAAGAAAAAGGCAGACACAGGATGGACAGGAGGACGACAAATATTTAAAACAAACTGAAGAATTATTTAAAGCCTCTGTCTCATCATCCTTGGCCTAAATCCTAAATAAATGGTCATACTGTACTTGAATACATACTATCTTGAATTCATTTCTTCATTTTATATTTTTTTCTCTCCTCCCCTGCCTTCCCTGACCCCGCCCCACTGAATTCAACCAACCTTTTGTTACATTTCTTACGATTTCTACATGTGTCGGTGACATCATCTGAGGTATCTAAGGTACACAACCACATACCGTACCCCAATGGTACCTGTGAATTTGTGTGCTTGTGTGCCCGCCCTCTCTGTAAACAGCTCTCAGACTCCTGCGGCTGCAAAGCCAGGGACTGCAGCTGTGTCAGGTATGACAGCTTGGCAGTGGGAAGTGGTTACATGGCTCACAGGTCAGGTCGAGAGGCCCCTTAGCAGAGTTTTGCGCCGAGCCCGTGGGAGGGTCGGGCCTTTTCTGTGAGCATAGGCTTGGCAGGGCTTCATGTTTCAGCTCCTGGTCTGATTTACCTCTGAACAAAGCTTATCTTCTTTTCTCACACCTCAGTTTTCTTTGATTGACCGATGGAAAAAAAAAAAAAAAAAGATGTAAGACCTTCAATTTCCTCCTGGGGTTTTGAGGACAGAAACGTGTGAGATGCAAAGTCAGATAGATGGCCTGCATGGGCTTAATCTGCACAGGCACACCAGCAACAGCAACAGTAAAAATAGTGATAATAATCCGTCTGAGGGGGCCGGGCACAGCATCGCTTGGAAAAAAAACTATGTGTTCACATAGAAAGAAACGACTGCGTGGGATTGTTGTGTTGGCGGAATTGTCTGTATGATGGGTTGAAGTACATCGTCTCAAACTCGCATCTGGTGATGAGGAATCGGCCTCATTAGCCGAGCTCGGACGCGTACTGCTGACTGGCTGCTGAGAGCTCAGCTGAGCCGCCACCGTAACGCTACATTCCTCTGCTCGCACAGTATCAGAAATACAAAGAGAGACGGACGAGGGACAAGAAGGGAGGCAGTTCCCATCTGATTGGGAGACGATCAGGCGCATGTTCAGCCTCCTCCAGATTCAAGAGGGCGTAATTTCCTACGCTGGACGGTGAAGACCTGCAATGGCGACGGGTGTGGTTCCTAACCACCGGGGATGGTGTGGAGCAGCCGGATATGACTTGAATCCAAACCGACAACTATCTCCACACAACTGCTCTACCTGCGGCCCAAAAAGCTAGTACCGTCCCTACAGAGTATACAAACACAGGTATACACACGTAGCCTGACTCGGCTCGCCCTGAAATTCTCTTTTTGCTTCCCAAAATAATGAGGTCTTCGAAAACAGTGGCCACCAGAACATTTCTATTTCACTCTCCCGGTTTGGGGGACACACCACTCCCGTGGACCCTGACCAAGGTTTCCGAGGGCTTCATAGGTCTGCCGGCGCTGAGATCCTCCACCGGCGGCGGTGCTGCCTGTGGTACTTGTTGAACTCCAGGATTGATTTCTGAAATCTGACAGTGACAGTAGCATCTGCCGCCTCGGTTCACGGGCGGCCATTGTCTGGGAGCGGGAGCAGCTCCCGTGGCCTCAGTTATTCTCATTGCCGACTGATGTTTGTCCTGCTCTTGTTTTCCTGCGAAGTGAGCACTGGTTCTCCATCTCCTGGGCGCGTTGAGGCCATCGGCCGTCACAGATCGGTGGACCTCCAGCAGTTGCCTGATGTCTGCCGATGTAACAAAAAAGGGGGAAAAAAGAAAAAAGCCACCGGAGGCATCCGTCTCTTTTGGAGAAGCAAAGTTGGGTTTTTGTCATTTCAAATCCGTTTGAGGAACATGTGCATCTACACCCGCTGAGTTCACCCATCCAGTGGGAAATGGAGAGTGTGGACCTCGGACGTCATCTCGTCTGGATTCAGACATCACATTCAAATGATGCCGTCACAATATTTCTTCATCCCGCTTGACAAAAGGAGGCGCGGGTAACGTTTCCTCGCCGCATCTGGGCCGACTGCTGCTGCTGCTACTGCGGCGCTGACCGCTGACTGCGGCTCGTGTTTAGGGCCTGTCAGTCTGAATCAGTGCACCGCGCTCCCTTTGGCTCCGGCGAGGAGAGTTAAACTGTAGCACGGGGCCTGCAGCACACACACACACACACGCACGCAAACACACACACATCACTCACAGGGAAGCCAAAGGACGTGGTAAGCTACACACACGCCGAGAGGTTGTGTCGTCGCGCTTTAGCTTCTTTTCTGCTGCCTCGCCTCCATTTTTCCGTTCTTTTAGCTCTTTCACTCGCCGGCTCCCATTTCCTCTCTCTGACGACGTTAGAACAACAACAACAAAAAAAGAAAGAGAGACTACTTTACATCAGCCCTGAGTGAGACATTATAGGAGAGAAAACCGCGGAGCCTCGGCGCAGTCCATTATGCAACACAGACACACGCGCGTGCACGCCAACACGCACACCTGTGGCACAATCTGGTAGTTACATCAACAGGAGCAGCCTAATAACCCCGCAGAAAGGATGAGTGCATAAAGCTCCAATCTCATAACACTATATTCAATTCCATCATCTCCACTGAGCAGAATCCTCTCAGCCTCGCTGGCGCTCGGTGGGCGTCCATACTAAGCAGCCCGATGCCACCGGGATCGCGGCAAGAATAACACGGAACTCGAGCGTGCAGCTCACCTGGCAGACATTTTGTGCCCAACTGCCAGGAGGACGGGAGGAGGGAGGATGGGAGGGAGCGAGGGAGGGAGGGAGGATGGGAGGAGGGAGGGTGCGGCAGCTCGGTATCACACTGGCCTGTGTCTGTATCAGATGGATCTACGCTGGAGCGTCACCAAGAGCTGCGGCCTGTCATTCACCTCTTTGTAAACACACACAGACAGTAAACACTCCAAATAAGGACTGTCGCACCCCTCATTTTTTCACTCGTGATTAATCAAATTCTTTGTCGCATATTTACAATCCCATTATGTCGCATTTCGAGACGTTTTCAATTCCACATTGACAACGCAAAGCTACTCTGACCAGAATATATGGATTGGGAATCGATCCATCTCGGGCTGTGGTTTCTGGAGCAAACTAAGGGTGCGCGGAAGGGACAAAAGGTGCCAGCTTTGATCGCGCCGCCATTAATGATCGAGCTGTCATCAGAAAGCTCAAATGAGGTTGGCGGCCTTGTTTAAAGACACACGGGCCTGCAGCTGAAGCAGCAGCCCTCTGGTTTCCTTGGACAATTCAGCACCAATATTTACTATGGAGGTAGCGAGACCTTGAATGCACCATGATCGTTTTTTGTCAAAACATTTCCACCATCCACCAGCACCAACATCTACTGTAGTTTTCGGCCTTATTCAAGCAAATAGGAATCGTGAGATGGTGTTCTTCAAAACTTAGAGGCGTCACACTGTCCGTGAAACAGTCACAAACTATTCCAGCCATCGCTGTGGACCTCCGCCTGCTTCCTCCGACATGGAGAAGTGCTCCCCCTGGATGCCGTGGTGGGTCGCGTGTGTTTTTGTGTGTGTGCGTACTCGCTGTTAGAGCACGGCGTATTTTACAAGGCGACAAAATGTTGCTCCTTTTCTGGGGCTGAGCACAAAAATACCTGTGAGCCTCGGAGGGAAGCTGAAGGGGCCTAAAGTTAGAATCTCCCGCGCACCTTTGTGAGGCTCTGAGATGCTCTGAAGTGTCAGGCGGCGCCTCGGAGCTGTGTGTTCTGTGAGGGAGGCGCCCACAGGGGCTCTGCCGCCGTCTTTTTCATCGTCCTAAGTGCGACGTTGGAACAGTC
>OMPJ01045571.1:2702-23520 GCA_900312935.1 Carapus acus | reverse complement strand
ACTAAGCTCTGCAACATCACTTTTTCAGTGTAATCTCAATAAAGGAATTTACCCATCTGCCTAAATAAATAAAAGCTTGCAGGACTCACCAAAAATAAATATGGTCAACAGTCTCAGATACTGGATTTTATGCAGTCCCTGTATAATCTAACATAATAATACTTTTTTCTGCTGTAAATAAGTTTTTTTCTGCTTCAAAATGAGTTAACATCCTGAACTCTTTTCTTTCGTAACTACTTACACCGGAATGCAGCACCTTAGTTTCATTACTCAACTCAATTGCTATAATGACAATAAAAGATTCCTGATTCCTGAATAGTTTGTTGCGCAGTATCCACTCATTTATTTATTTATTTATTTATTTATTTATTTAATTTTTATTATTATTATTATTATTATTATTATTATTATTACTCGTTTACATTTAGCGGCCGGAGGTTTAATTGCAACACAAAAATTAACAAACGCCATGAATATTTGCATGTCAATTGTTAATTAAAAAAAAAAATCGATACAGTCCCGTCGAATATCGATACGATATTGCCAAATAAAATACTGCGATATTTACGAGTATCAATATTTTCTTACACCCCTATTGGTTACCGTGTCATACAACAACTAACCCCCCTTACTGCATGTTGGGATTAATATATGAACTGTTGGTAAGTTTTCATTTTAACTCGCCTTTCCTCTCTTTCCCTGGCAGGTGGTGAAACTGAAGCAGATAGAGCACACATTAAATGAAAAGAGGATATTGCAGGCCGTCAGCTTCCCCTTCCTTGTCCGATTGGACTATGCCTTTAAGGTAAAGTCACATTTTTTCACATGTGGAACAAGCATCGTAAACCTCAATGTGACAACTCACCTGTGTTTTGTTTTGTTTTGCTTTTTGTTGCAGGACAACTCCAATTTGTACATGGTGATGGAGTACGTACCCGGAGGAGAGATGTTCTCACACCTACGACGAATCGGACGGTTCAGGTGAGTGTTTCCTTCCACCCCTTTGCACTTTCCCAGTGGATCACAGCGTTCTGACTCTGCTCTGCTTCCTGACCCTCCTCCCCTCCCGTCCAGTGAACCGCACGCACGGTTCTACGCCGCCCAGATAGTTCTGACCTTTGAGTACCTCCACTCGCTAGATCTCATCTACAGAGACCTTAAACCAGAGAACCTTCTCATTGACCACCACGGCTACATCCAGGTGAGCAACAGCCCGGCCCGTCTTGCAAACAAAAAAGTAATTTACTTTTGTCCTCCATTCTTAACTCACACGCCACACATCTGGTTCATCTCCCTCAAGGTAACGGACTTTGGATTTGCCAAGCGTGTAAAAGGCAGGACCTGGACGTTGTGCGGAACGCCAGAGTACTTGGCACCTGAAATCATCCTCAGTAAAGTATGGCAGCTCATGGTTCTAGCTTGGAAATACCTAAACAGTCCTCACACGTCTCACCTGTGCTTAATTTGCTAACGACACAGTGAACACGACCTCCTTTTTTTTCCCACTTCTTTGTGACATTGCAGCTACAGCTCATTTCACAGTCACTCAGTTAGAGCATGTGAGGCAGAGGCCATGCAAAACACACATTCTGCGATTGCTGATTGACACAAAGTGCTGACCTAAGCACCATGACAAGATTAACCGTCAGAAAAATTCTCTTTCAGGGTTACAACAAAGCTGTGGACTGGTGGGCCCTGGGTGTTCTTATCTATGAAATGGCGGCTGGTTACCCCCCGTTCTTCGCAGATCAACCCATTCAGATTTATGAGAAGATTGTCTCTGGAAAGGTAGGCCCCTCCTGCACCATTTTCCGACCAGAAACAAAGTGCAACTGGCTGTCTGCTATCCCCAAAGCCACCCTCTGCGGGCTGATACCGACCCTGGTCTCTCGCAGGTACGCTTCCCCTCCCACTTCAGCTCAGACCTGAAGGACCTCCTGAGGAACCTGCTGCAGGTGGACCTGACCAAACGTTATGGGAACCTGAAGAACGGCGTCAACGACATCAAGGGCCACAAGTGGTTCGCCACAACGGACTGGATCGCAATCTACGAGCGAAAGGCAAGGCCGACGACGCGTTGGGTCCCAACACCAAAATGCGGCCAACTCGCTAATCCCCAGCTAATTACTTATTGATTTCGCATTGATTTGTTTTCCCCCCACATTTGCTGCTGTGACGTGTAATCACACACGCTCTGTACAAACTTCTCTCGGCACCGTGTCGTTTTTGTCGCACCGGTGTGCAGAGCTCAGGACCCATGTGTCTCGTAGAAGACGCTGCCGATTTCACAACCGAATGACCAGAGATTTTAATTTCCCTGGCCGGCGACCAGCTCCACTGGCGGCCACAAGGTTTCGCTGGCATCTGAGAGCGATCACACCCTGAGCTTTACGGGGGCTGAATATTTGCTGCTCAGATTGCTTGCACTCGCGCTTTTCTTTCAGTTATGTTTCAAGTAGGGATGTCCGATATTGGCTTTTTTGCCGATATCCGATATGCCGATATTGTCCAACTCTCAGTTTACCGATACCGATAACAGCCGATACCGATATGTGCGCCGGTAAACGCTTCAGGAGCGCATAGGGACTATTTCAGTGTAACGCAAGCATTATCTTATTTTTATCGGTTTTTATTTTATCGGTCTTGAAGCAAGAAGACCCAATACCGATTTTACGTGTTTATGCTAATATCGGGCCGATAATATTCGTGGGCCGATATTATCGGACATCTGTAGTTTCAAGTCTGCAAGATATTTTTATTCTGCATTTCTTGTGAATTCCATAATTTAGTGTAATACATCAGCAAGTTTCTGGTAGATGCTGAATTTATTTATTCATTTGCTGATTATTTGAATCCTCTTTACATTCTTTTTTTTCTTCATTTGCAAACATCTCAATAAAAAGCACCATTTCTGGTGTTTCCCATTCTTTTCTCAGGTCGAGGCCCCGTTCATACCAAAGTGCAGAGGCCCGGGCGACACCAGCAACTTCGACGACTACGAGGAGGAGGAAATCCGTGTTTCCGTAACAGAAAAATGTGCAAAAGAGTTTGCAGAGTTTTAGGACGCGAACACATGGATCTATCAGGGCTACAACACACAGGGGGGGGAAAGGGATCTTTGCACTCTTCAAAAAGACTTGGGATGGAGCAGAGACCATCATTTTTCAGATCTGCTACATAGTCTCTTCATTCCAAAAAGCTGAATGAGATCGCCACGATCCTTGGGTGCCGATAACCTCTCACTGTCTCTCTCACTCTGTCTCTCTCTCTCTCTCTTTCTTTCTCTCTGTCTCTCTCACACACTCAGACACACATACTCATACACACTCTGCGTATTAAAGCAGACACACCACTTTTTTTCTGTCTATTTTAAAACCTACCCACCCACTTTTTGGTTGTTTTTTTTTTTACTTTGAAGCAGTCAAAGTCTTGAATGTCGTGATCACCCTTCTAAATGTGATATTTCTTTCTCCTTCAATTTAAGAGGAACACTGAGACAATGGCAGAACGTGACACACAGTGTTTCTGATTAGTTTTGTGCCAGGATGACATGCAGTGGTGTGTGTGCGCGCGTGTGTGGTCGGGTTCTGCCTCTAGCTGTCAGTGGTGTGTAATATGTTGGTCTGTTACAGGTCCTGCGATATATTGGCGATTGTAAAGTCCAGGCCTGCAGTCAAAGGTAGTATCTGTCTGTGTGCAAACCTCGTCTGTTCTGTACGACATTTAAACACGCCGAGTGTTTACAGCATGACCAAATTGAAAAAAAAAGCGTGCAAACAGGCAACACAAGAAAGGTGGATTCTTTCCTTTTCATTGCTTCTGCCTTAGCGAGAACCACGTCCTCAGATCCCAGCAACAGAAACGGTGATCCAGGCACTGCAAGCCATCACCGAGAAACGAACAACTCCAAAAGTTCAAAATCTTAAATGCAAAACAAGCAATTTGTCCGATCCGTTTTGGATCGTCCTGCAACATGTTTAGATTTTGTCATTTGGTATTCTACTATTTCTTTCTTACTATGTCTAGATTCATGGTCATATTTACCCAAGAGTTCAGGTCTGCAGACAGTTTGTTGAGCATCATTGCTGTGGTCAATGAATACAAGCAAAACAAAATCCGCTCTGGATTTTACTTGAGTGTTAATGTAAAAACCCGTTGGGCCAGTGTGAATGATGTTGTGGCTTTTGTGTCACTACATTATTTGTGGAGCCTCGAAGAAGTACAGAATTTATATTATAATAATGCAGAGATGTTACAAATTCTTTGGGAAGCAGAACACAATGGCAGTTAACCATTTCTCCCTGTTAACCACACCCCTCACACAGATTCCTCGGTTTCATTCTTACCAGAGAATGTATATTTGCAACTTATAGGTGTGCATATTTGAAAAGCTTGATTTGAAGGTACCATTTTCCTCACAAATACACTGGCTACATCTACAGAGACTGCTCCTTTGTACCACATGTAATCATGTTATTGTTCAGCTCATTACATTATATGTGTATGCATTGTTTCATATATGTTTTTATTTATACACATTAGAGATGCTAATAAATTTTATTTTTAAAAGTGTTGAACTTGTATGCTCCTCCTGTTATTGTGCAATTTCATAAGTATTCAACTCAACCCCCTGCTGCTGAATCTCATGCTGGATTTCTCAAGAATGTGATGGAATTCCACTGTGTCCACACACACTGAGGCAGTGGTGTAATTTTCTGTTCCTTGAGCCCTTGAAAGTAAGCAAAAGTGAGCGCACTGGCACAAACCACACAGCTCACTACAGCCCCAGCCTGCCACTGGTGTTATTCTTAGACGGAGTATTTGGCATTTGGTGATGATGGGTAAGATGATATCGAACTGATGTACTCCAAAGTCTCCAATCTCCAGCAGTGGATACCAGGAAGTCAGACGCAGTCTGTCAACGGTGCAGGGGAGGCAAAGTGGAATATTGATCTTACAGCCAGTTACCAGTTATTGCTGCTTTTGTCTAAAGTAGCGGTAATGCAGCATATTGCATTGACCGGATGTTATTAAATACAGCCCGACTCTATTGGTGGTGGCAGATGATGGATCAAATGTGTTTTCCAAGCATTTTCTCACAATAACATGATGCCACTTTACCTCGACTGTGGCGGAGAGTTTCGTTTGTAAGGCAAAAACACTGGTCAATATATGAATTTTCCCTTCTAATACATAATACATATTAACTTCTAATACATACCAACAGTATAGAACTATTAATGTGATCAGTCACAGCAACTACAGAACCGAACCGAACCAAATTGCATGAATGCGTACGTCCAGTGTATTGGAAAATGTGTATCTTATGTACTCAACATACCAGGTGAGATCATCTCCAACTCTCAATTTTGTTAAAGATTGGCCCACAAAATACAGCGTTCGGACTGTAGAAAGAGGTGCGACAGTGACATCTACCGTCAAATTGTCAACTAATTTTGACGTCATTGGATGGGTTTGTGGGTAGTGAGTACACGGGGAGACACGTGGTTCTCCACCGTCATTTGGCGCAAACATGGCGGGATTGGAGCTCCTCTCCGACCAGGGGTACCGACTAGATGGAAGGAAAGCGAACGAGCTGCGAAAGGTTCAAGCTCGCATGGGGGTCTTCACTCAGGCCGACGGCTCGGCGTACCTGGAGCAGGGCAACACTAAGGCGCTGGCGGTGGTTTACGGGCCGCACGAGGTGAGTGGCAGCCGGTGGATAGTTGTTGGTCCGATAAAGGTCTTACGCATACAAACGACCAAAATAACAAATTTTTCGAGTCGAGTTCGAGTCGGCGCTCCCAACCAACACGTTATCTGGTTATCGGCTTAAAGACGAAGTTTCGAAATTTGTTTCTGACCAAGTAGGGACTTATCAATTATATAGTTTATTCTACCTGACTCTGTGCTGTGGAAGTAATACAAATATCTCTGGATCATTTTCCTAAACTGGTATTTCTAGCCAGCGTTCCAGAGACTTTAAATCCAACCAGGTGATTTAGAAAATTCAAGCTGTTCAAAATGTCATTAACAGTAAAAAAGATAGATGAGGTTATGAAAACCTTTGGCACTGACACCCAAACCCTCTGTGGGGCGTTTGTGTACACAAGAAATGGAAGAACATCTGAGGATCTCTCACACATTTGATGTTGTCACCAGATGCGAGGTTCCCGCAGTCGGGCTCTTCACGACAGGGCCGTGATCAACTGTCAGTACAGCATGGCCACCTTCAGCACGGCAGAGAGGAAGAGGAGGCCACACGGCGACCGCAAGTCCACCGAGATGAGCCTTCACCTCAAGCAGACGTTCGAGGCGGCGGTGATGACGCAGCTGTACCCGCGGTCCCAGATCGACATCTATGTCAAGGTAGGTACCGTCACCTGTGACCCTTAATGGAGATCTGATGTTGTGATACCAAGTTTTTTGATTATTTCCCCGCCCTAAACAGATTTTGCAGTCCGATGGAGGAAACTATAGCGTGTGTGTGAACGCCGCTACCCTGGCCATCATAGACGCCGGGATCCCCATGCGGGACTACGTGTGCGCCTGCACCGTGGGCTTTGTGGACGAGACGCCGCTGGCCGACCTGTGCTATGCCGAGGAGAGCGGGGGGGTCAGCTCGCTGTCCTTGGCGCTGCTGCCTCGTAGCGGGCAGATCGCTCTGCTGCAGATGGACGCCAGGCTCCATCAGGACCACTTGGAGGCTCTTATCGAAGCGGCCATGACGGCATGCAAAGGCGTCAGTAAGGTGCTGGACCAGGTGGTGCGGCAACACTTGGAGGAGGCCTCAGTCCTCACGGGGGAATGATGACGGGTGTGTGTGTGTTTCAACTGAGACAATGCAAGTCCTTGGGCTGGTCTGAAAATAACTCAAGTGTGTCACACTTGTGGATTTTAGCTCAGAAATCACCTGTTAAATGTACATTGTGTATGTAGTGCAAAGTTCAATGTAACATGTAGCTGAAGCTTAACACAAATGGTTGATGAGGTTTTGACCCAGGTGGTTGCCTGTTATGGTCATAAACTGTACAGACGTATGATAATCTCACTTCTGTAAAGCTACGTTTTACAATAAATATCTTCATCGTATTTGTTTACTGTTTGTTTTCGATTATACCATATTTTGCAATGTTGAGGACCTCAGTTGGTCCAAACAGTAAAACACACTTTTAGAGGATGAACCAGAAGTGTCCAGGGTGAACAATGAATGAAAATATCAGGTCACCCAGCCAGTCTGCAATGGATCCAGTGGATACTGGTGTGAAGAAACAGAAGGTACCAAGTCTGTCCCTACCAGGAGGACAGTAAGTCCAGTACCACTTGTGCAAAATGAAAGAATTATATGTGCAGAAAGCACACATTCACATTCTGACTATGTGGAGAAGACTGAAAACGAATGAATGAAATTGGGTAAGTCAGATTTCAAAAATTGTTTGTGAGACAAAAGGTAAAGAAAAGGGAAAAAGGGAAACGTATATGAAGCACTAAATAGGTCTTAAATACAGAGATAGAATCAAAAATATTTTGTTTGTCTGCTCTCTTCATGTTTATAAAATCTAGAATAAAGTTTACCACTTGCTTGTTCGTTCGATTGTTTATTTGTTTATTTTCATTTGATTGTTTACCAACAGTTTTGACAAGATTATCACTGTCCGAGGCTAAATAATCAGCAACACAATAATACAACGTGTCGTCATGAGTGGAGGGTTCAAACTATTGAATGGACAATGTGCGAGCTTTATTTTCCCGGAAGTCAGTCCGTCACCTTAACGTTCCCCCCGATACACGGAAGCGAGGACCAGTGGAGGCGGCGCTCCCTCTCTATCGGCAGGTATCCCTTTTTAATGCTAATTTACGTGTAATCGAGGTTTATATTCTCTTTACATCCCTATATTTGCCCTTAAACACTCGACAACGATTAGATAACGAAATATCAACCCGGACTTACTCTCGAACCGGATCTTGAGCAGGAATGACTGCACCCTTTGCGACAACAATGAACGGCAGAGATGTTATTTTCTGTCTCATTGATATGTTGACAAAGTGTACCTGTCTCGTGCATTGATCGAAAAAGACTATATTTAATACTTATTATGTCACTGTCTAGAGATGTTAGATTCACGCTTCTAAACATGTTGCTATTTCCGATTTATACGTACATCATCATATGTGTACACTGAACATAAAGTGTACACCACTGTATGTTTAGAGTATTTTGTATATTTTTGTGCTCTTTTTGTGCTCTCTTCCTCCTGCATACCCCTTGTATATGGAGGGGTGCCCAATACATCGATTGCGATCTAGCAGTTGATCGCAACGGTAGTGTGGGTAGACCTTACTGCATTCAAAAATAGACGTCAGCCAGCCTATCGTCCATCCTCATTATGAAATTTGACACTTGATAAACACATGTTGCTCAGTTCGTCATGTAGGTCTATCGTTACCTCGCCTTTCCAGAAAAAAACGATGGTTATTGATTAACTGGCGGGGCAGCTAGTCAGAGCCGGATATGGAGATAGAGTAGGTTCGTATGTAACTAAACGTCGCTCGCTGCACTGAGCTTTACCGCAACATGTCTCTTCATTTTAAAGTATATGCGATGCATTCCGCCACAATTTTGAGGCATCGAAAACTGCAGCGTCGTCTCACCTTATCTTTGATGAAATGGAGGCTGAGATTTTTGGAATTACAGACTGAAGTTCAGCGGCGCTCATGTAATGCTTTGAAAGTTACTTATAGGGGAGAAGTGCTTAAACAAGAGGTAATTTGCCGCCACCTCCATTGTATTGTTGGGCTCTACGTGTCAATGTGAGTTAGCCTTTACTTCCCTCTCCTTACGATGGAAGTAGGCATTAGAACACTGTTTCGCCATGACACTTTTGTCTGATTGATTGTGTGTGCGCATGTACGTGTGTACAATGTGTATGTACAGTGTGTGTGTATATATATACAATTGATTTATTTAGCTTTGGCTTAGAGGGAAGATCTGTGTGACTTTGCTAGTTTGAAAGAAGCTCACAAGTTAAACGTGTGTGAGCACCCCAGGTGTAAAGTATACCCGTAAGATACAGTACACCCAAGGTCCGTACAGGGAGATTCCGCCTGTTGTTTTGTAGTTAATGCACCAAACGTGTCTTTGACCGGGGAGAATAGCCTAATTGTGGTTTGGTTTGAATTTGTTAAGTCTGTGTGATTGTGTCTAGTCACTCTGGCTAAAATACACTGCTGTATATTTGTGCTGCGTTCAGGGTCCAGTGTAATTGTAGAAGAACATGGGGCTGCTGTCTGACCCAAACAGGAGGCGGGCTCTGATCAGCCTCCTCACACGTCTCAACACGCCCATCTGGTGAGTTCTGATGACACTTAACAGCATCCATGATTTTAGCATTACACGGATTAGACCATTTCTCACACTCCCTCCTCTCCTACCCTGTCTCTGATTCAGCATAGTGTGCTATATGGTGGGCGTGACGTGGTTCATGGGTTTGGCATTTGAACCATTCACACTCCGGACCTACATGTCAGAGAACGCAATGGGGTCCACCATGGTGGAGGAACACTTTCCTGCCGGGGAGAGGGCTTTGGCCACTGGCAGAGAGTTTGCTGCCCATAAGAGGAAAGTGGGGTAAGCAAAGAGTGAAAGAAAACTATTTCAAGCACTCACACACATGCACAAAATAACTGGGTTGTCAAAATGGTTCCAAGGAGACACTGAACCATAGCAAGAGGATTTAGCTAGTTGTGGGGGACCTTTCACTCCTCATGTCTTCTAGAATGAACCAATCCCATTTTTCTCCTGGACTTTTATTTCCGCAACTCAGGGCCTTGGATACATTTACAAAACGACAGAGTTCAGTCTCAAAATGCCTCAAAGTCAAGATACAGTAGTACCCAGCTTTCATCTTTCTGATCATGTCTTCTGTCTTGACAGCGGAATGCCAGTGGATTGGATTGTGAAGACCATGCAGGCCCGAGGGCTTGAGGTGTTCACGCAGAGGTTCTCTCGAACGTTGCCTTTTCCTGACGAGAACAAAGAGCGATACGTGAGTCCATGCATAACGGAAAAGTAAACCACACCAGCCACATGTTGTTCTTAACTCACTCAATCTCCCTCTCTGCTTCTCAAGATGGTGAAGGGCACCAATGTGTATGGAATCCTTCGTGCTCCGAGAGCTCCGCGGACAGAGGCGTTGGTGCTGAGCGCCCCCTGCAGCCCAGGAGATGCAAATAACCAAGCAGTGGGGCTGTTGCTGGGTTTGGCTCAGTACTTCAGGCGTGAGTGACAGAACAATGAGTGGTACAAAGGAAATCCTCTGCACAGACTTGACAATTTGCCGCTAAAGCTGATTGGCGCATGGCTAGCAGTACAATGTTTGTGAAATGAGGAACCAGTGACATTTAACACGAACATTGAAAGGTCCAAACCGTCCCAACCATGCTTTGCTTAAATTACAGGTCAGATCTACTGGGCCAAGGACATCATCTTCTTGGTGAATGAGCATGATCTAATTGGCATGCAGGCGTGGCTGGAGGGCTACCACCACACCAACACGACAGGTGACAACCCCCACTCAGCACATCTTAGCACAAGATCCCCTTGCTGTCACGCCGTCGCTTAAGTCATCGTATTATGTTTCTCCAGGGATGGATTGGTCTCCCCTGCATGGACGTGGTGGATCCATCCAGGCCGCTCTGTCCTTGGAGCTCAGCAGCGATGTGGTCACCAGCCTGGACCTGGTCCTGGAAGGGCTAAACGGCCAGCTACCCAACCTGGACCTTGCCAACCTATTCCATGCCTTTTGCCAGAAGATAGGGGTCCTCTGCACCATCCAGGGCAAGGTAGACGTTGTAGATGTTTGGCGTGCGACATCAACGGTTTCCTGTTGGTGTACATGTCGTGTTGGTTTTGGTTCCCACAGCTGCAGAGGAACGATTGGGACAGCGTGTCGGGCTACAGCCACGCGGCCAAGACCATGATGCTGATGGTGATGAAGCAGGCCAGCGGGCGACCCTGGGGGGACCACGGGCTTTTCTTGAGATACCATATAGAAGCGGCAACCATCAAGGGCGTCAACAGCTTCCGCACGTACAAGACAGACGTCACCACCATTGGCAGGTCAGAAAAATTGTTGGATGAAGGGGGGTTGAAAAAACCTCCACAGGCCATTTTAGTTGATGCACCCTTGATTTGGACTTACACTGTTATTTCTTGGCGCCAGGCTCTTGGAGGGAATGTACCGAAAACTGAACAACCTGCTGGAGCGCCTGCATCAGTCCTACTTCTTCTACCTCATGCCCTCGCTGTCTCACTTTGTCTCCATTGGCTACTACATGCCAGCATTTGGCTTGCTTGCAGTCATCCTGCTGCTTCGTGTATCCTTGTTATAGGCACGTTTTAACATGCTGCTGTCGCCATGATGACAAAGCACTTAAAAAATTACACAAGGAGTGGCTCAATGTTGCTTTTAAGATGGACTTTTGACATTTCCTTGACCGCGCTGCAGGCCCTGGACTTGTGGGTCCAACTTGGAACTCCTCCGCCAAGAGCTGAGGATGGTAGCATTGATGTTGTGCAGGTAAGTCTCAGTACAAGTCTGACATTTTATGCCAGTGAGTCAGAAACCCAAAATAAGAATCTTCCCTTCTTTGCTATCCTCTTCTTTGTAGCCCAATCCAGGGTTCCTGTCCATATTTACACCGCTGGTAATCAGCCACTTGACCGGTGCAGCTCTGTACATACTGCCCATCCGTTTGCAGGAGATGGTTGTGGAACACTTTCCTGTATCAGAAACTGAGGCTGTGGTTCTTATGGCGATCGCCATTTATACTGCAGGCCTGGCTTTGCCTCACAACACGCACAGGTCAGTACTCTGTCAATTAAAACTCATATATTCAAGTTTTGGCAGTGCAGGGCTACAAACATATGGCCACACAATATTGCACACACCGGACACTGACGAAAGCATCACCGAAAGAGTTTGCCAGGAATAGGATTCATAACAAAGCAGATATCATGCCATCATAGATGAGGATAGTTATGACAGGTGTTTTTCAAAAAAAAGAGTAAGAGAAATATTCCAGGCATCAGGATTGGCAGACAAAAGTCAGAACCCATACAGGAAAATAACTTTAAATTTTTGAATTCTGGTAATAATTTTTTCCCCGCTGTTCCTTTTGCAAACAAACATTATTTCAATTCCAAAGTTTATCACCAACAAGTTTAGGTGCTAGGTGGCCCAATGTCGTCAGCAGTCTGTCACCATCTTGGCAGGTGGTGAGGTGTCACCACAGTCATGTGCCTGCGTTTGCCTCTCGCTCTATCTGCCAGGTTGGTCACGGGTGAGGGCACAGAGCAGGGCTGGAAGGTCCTGAAGCTGGTGGCTGTGCTTTATTTAGCCGTGCTGCTGGGCTGCACTGCCCTCATCAACTTCTCTCTGGGCTTCATCCTGGCCGTCACACTGGTGCCCTTGGCTGCTTACATCACCCCGCACGTGTCCAAGTGAGTCACTCGCCCACATAGAGACAAACTGCAATCGCTGTTGGCGCAGAAGAAAACAAGTCCACCTTTTTTTTCACCTCAGGTGTCTGTCGGCTGTCACCATGGTCTTCCTGAGCCCCGCCTGTACGCTCCTGTTCTGCGTCTTCTTCTTCCAAGAGCTGCAGGAGGCGCCCATCACCTTCCACGAGGCTTGGATTCTCTACCTGTCAGTCATCTCTCAGGGCATTCTGGACCACGTCCTATATGGTTCCCTAGTTTATCCTCTGGTGGCCCTGATGGTCTATCCCTGTTGGTTGCTTTTCTGGAACATTCTCTTCTGGAAGTAGTGCACCAAGCACAGCTTCAAGGTGTCCTCAGGTTTGTCAGAGGAATGTGAAGACACACGCAAACACGTTCTCTCACTGGAGGGACTAAAAATGGGAACTGCTACAGATGAAGTCAGTGGCAGATGTACTCTGTGGCTTCATGGCACAGACAGTATTCTATTTGTGTGTGCGAGCGTGTGTCATGGAATAGGTTTTTGGTACACTTGTCTATAAATGCTTTTACAAATCATCATACTCAATAACAAGGTTATTTTGTTGACGCGTGGAAACTGTGGAATATTCTTTGCACTGTGGTTGTATAGACTCGCAAAAGCATCTTACATCACTCACACATCAAGTCAGAAAAGAAGAGGCAACCATCATTACCCAACACGTGTGTTTGCATCGCAAGTTTTCCAGTGTAGCTTTGGTTGAAACGGGTTTGGTTGTGGGATGAGCTGCTAATGCAGGGTATGGGGTTGACCTCTGTGTGCACCTACTGAAGCCATCTTAACATTCATTGATTTTTTTATTTTTTATACTTTTGAAAATTTTATGTTGTATTTATTAAATACCAAAAATCAATGAGCTGTGTCTGATGTGATCATTCATACTGAATATAATATATACTGTATATACATCGTGGATATGTACCAACTGGTGTATGCGGGTCTTTTTGGTTTATTAGTTTATTCAGCAAATTGATTAGACAGTTATCAACTGAAAACAACTTACCGTCACAGCTCACAAAGAAAATCAAAGGATCACCGACAAGAGGCAAAAATCAAAAACATCAACATGACGCGTTGCATTGGAAAGAGACACATTGAATACAACGTCCTTACAAAAATAAAAACAATTCACCCACGGCGTAAACGTGACGTCAAACCTTGTCCTCATTCTTGCTCCTTGCCTCATGTTGAGTTCCCACGATTTCCCACAAAGTTTTTTGGCACCTAGAAGTCTTTTGCCGCTTTTCTTTACGGCCCCAAGTCTGTACACTCAGTGACATCACCATCACTGAAGTGTCACGGCGTCCTTCGCTCTTAGATTGCAGCAATCGTTCCGAGCACCACCTTCAACCCACTTAGAAATAAATACTGGGCTGGTCTGTGATTGGACTTTTCTCCCTCTTTCTCTAACACATGCGTCTCAAAATAAATAACATCTGTCCAGATAAATGCATAAATGGCTGTTCCATGGTCACGTCCTCATGTCCTTCCCAGGCCTCTGTCGTGTTACACATTCTGGACTGCGGCAGCTGCCCGTGTTCTCAGTGCATCACAGCCTCCAAACGTGTGTATGTGTTTTGTGAAACTTTATGCGTTCCTCGCCTGGTATTGTCCTCATCCCATGTGCGAGTGTGTGTGGGAGGGCTGAGGGGAGGGGAGGGGAGAGCGCCTGGTGCAGGGAGGAGTCGCCGCACAGGTCAGCTGCTGCCGCTCAGGCCTGCGTCCCCGCGGTCCTCCCGCCTTCCCTTTTTGCGAACACAGGAGGGCAGAGTGAGGAGTGAAAACGTGAAGATGCGGAGGAGTAAGGGACGCAATGTGAGTGCCTGGCCGCTAGGTGGTGTGCTTTACCTGCTGCGTAGTGGTGTCCGGCCGGGCGGTGGCGCAGATCTCGCAGCCGGGGCGGGTGGGCTTGTTGATGAAGGTGCAGGACGGACACGCCCACTCTGTCTGCAAGCAGGGAAAAGTGCAAGACAGCTTTCAAACAGGAGATCTTGCTGTTTCTTGCATCTTAAACGTACCACAGTAGCATGTGCGGATTAATTTACACAAAGTATAGCAAGTACGGGATAATGTACGCGTCGGAGGTGTCCCCCCGCCCCGCTTAGCTTCGCGTCGGGTGGTGGGGGCATCTCTCGGTGATTATCAAGCAACGATGACCGACGACAAGGGCATTATCGCGCTTATTACACGGCTTAAAGCATTAATGAATAATACAGTTGTCAGAAATAGATCAACTAGGATACTTTCATTTTTCTGCAATAGTGTAGGCTACGATACTCTCGTCTCTGCAAGAAAATAGTGCCGTAACGGCTACAGGTACTCTGCTTTTACATTCGCGCCTCTGTCACTTCTACCGATGTGTGTTTATAGCCGCAGCTTGAGGTACATGTATCATACTTACCCACGCATCGAAAGTTTCATACTTCCCAAATATGCTGAAAATAATTTTTAAATTGCTCATGTTTGTTCCGTGACGAAGCGTGACGCGGGCAACGGTACGTAAGCAATCCAGAGCGGAACTAAACGCTTTGGCGCGGATTGATATGAATGCAGGAAGTTCAACTCTGAGTCTTTGATTTCGCAGCGGTCCGTTATTGATAGTCGAGCTGTCATTCTACGAAAATAATGACCGCTCACGTGACCAATAACGGCCAATCAGAACCGAGCATTCACACAAGCCGTGTAAAAAGAGATTTCAAACCCTCAGCTTGGATGATAACTATGCACAAAATCGGTAGGTAGGTAGGTAGGTTAATTAATTGATCCATTCACCTGGTGAGCCAGGATATTTAAAGTCCCAGCAGCTCAAAGGATTTTACAGAAAGGGAAATACAGAGTGAAACAATATCCAGTATACCTGCATACATACACACACACACACACACACACACACACATACACACACACACATTGATATTCATTTTGTTGTAAATCTACAAGCACAACTCCAAAAAACAGAGAGCATACCTGTGTTTTGCTGGCTTTGTTGGTTTTATCACTGAGCTGCAGCGACTCCAGGTCGAGGGCATCTTTAATATCGGCAGCTCTGTCGCTCCCTCCACCTGCACTCCCTGCGATTAAAACAATGTGGGGTTAGATCAGAGAAGCTTGTGTGTGTATATGCGTGCCTATGTGAGTATATATGCGAATGTATTTGTAAGGGATTTACCTTGTGTGTTGTGGGGTAACCGTGAAGGCAAGGTGCTGTAGCCTCTCCAGTCTTGCGACGTGGGGCCGTTGCTGGGCGGTGGCGGCGAGGCGAGGAGTGCACTCTCAAGGTCCTGTTGAAACAGCTGCTGTGTGATGCGGGCTTGACGTGCGGAGATTAGGTAGAGGTACGCCGTGTCCCCGTCTTTCTGCACGCCGTAGGAGGCCAGAGACCTCGGCTCTGTGCACAGGCACTGGCCGATCACCCAGCGCTGCACGCGGGGGTGAAAGCCATATTCTAGGAACACCTGAGGGGGAGGGAGGAGGAGGCACATCAGCGGTACTGGGACCATGAACACAAGCTTGACCTTTCGTTACTCATTCACATTCTCTGAGTTGTTAACCTGTTGCTTGAGTGCGGCCACGGTCATGTAAGGGAAGACTTTCACTGTGACGCAGCAGGAAGAAGACGCGTCCTCCACAACCACAGACAAACTGCGAGAGCGACAGGATGCGGTGAACCGCACGAGCCTCAAAATAACCAAGGCCTGATGCAGCATAAAAGCCATTTGCTCACTTGATCTCTCCCTCGGCGTAGTTTTTTTCAGACAGTCGAACGGTCAGCGACGCTCTCTGACGCGCCAGGGAGGTTGCGTGTTGAGAGGCGGCCTGGACGTCACCCGCCTCGATCGCCTTGGTGAGTTCCAAACACAGCTCCTCTGACGGGAGAGGTGCAACAGAAAGGCCAATCCAGTGAGTGCTCTGAAGGATGCGCCGCACAGAAAGCATATGACGGTTGGTGAGGGCACCCACCTGTCAGTGGTAAAGAGGCGGAGCTGCACGGCTGCTCCACAGCCGCTGCTGTCTGGTTATGTCCATCCTCTGATTCACACGGGTCAGTATTTGCCACTGCAACAGAGAACACATGAGCTGATGGAAAATCGGACACACTCTTTGCAATGGTTGTTTTAGCAGCATCGGACTGATGACGTCTCCACCATGACAGCTCACAGTTGCCACACTGATCTTTGTGACCTGCTGAATTACAGTTTACCAAGCCTGACACTAGACAGAAGATTTATCTGCATATACGACAAGTTGCACATGGCAAAATCAAACACAGCTCACAAACTGACTGACTTTGCAAGAGGGGTGTGTGCCAGTCCAATGACCTCATACAGCATTACCACAAGCAGCCTGAGCGGAGCATCAGTCACAAAATATATTAGATATTATAATATTTGTATAAATTCAGATGCATATTACATGCCCGATCAAGCATGTCAGTGTTGACAAAATCACTTCGCCTGCCGTGTGATTGAGATACGAGCAGGTGAGGAATAACTTCCTTCATAATTTCCATAGTTTCTCAGTCAGTTACTCAATTATTTAATTCTCTTCTTATTGCCTTTTGTCCATAGCCATATGTCCATTTTAGTTATCTCCCTCTTTCTTCTGTATCACTCTGAGCCGCTGAGGTCTTTAATACCCTGGATCACAAGATAAGTGGATCAATAAAGTGCTTTCCTTCCTTCCTACCTTCCTACCACGGATGTCCGATATTGGCTTTCTTGCCGATATCCGATATGCCGATATTGTCCAACTCTCAATTTACCGATACCGATAACAGCCGATACCGATATGTGCGCCGGTAATCGCTTCAGGAGCGCATAGGCACTATTTCGGTGTAACGCAAGCATTATTTTATTTCTATCGGTTTTTATTTTATCCGTTTAAAGCAAAAAATCTGATACCGATATTACATTTTTATGCTAATATAGGGCCGATATTATCGGACATCTCTACTTCCTACCTACCTATCTACCTACCTACCTACCTACCTACCTACCTACCTACCTACCAGCCAACCAACCAACCAACCATGTTCAAAGTAACTTACCACGATGAGCCTCCCTCAGCGACGACATCACCACCGTCGCCCACTCCTCGGCCTCACGGTCGCAACGGAAGTTAAAACGGATACAGTCGTGCGGCGGGGAGGCCAAACGCATCTCGTGACAGCGCGAGGACTTGACCTCATACTGCACTGACCGCAAGTCGAACTCAGCAATGAACTGCAGAGAGGAAGGTAGACAGGTTATTATCACTTGTATTGGTAAAAAAACAAAAAACAAACGAATCTTCAATTAGCAAAGAAAGTGACAACGCTGACAAGGCTCAGACGGGTGAAGTTAAAGTGACAGAGGACTACAGCTGCTTTCATCAAATCACAATCTCCTGAAAGCCTGCCTAGCCTAGAATTCGACAAGGGATGGAAATGTCTGCAAACTGTAAAATTCCAGCAAGATAACGGCAGGTGAAGTCGACAAACAAGCGCGATGGTGAGACGAGTGAGGTGGTAAATGCACTCAATGTCCCATGAGGTGAAGAATATCGACGTGTTTGTTGGAAAATAATGTGCGGAGCGGAGAAGACAAAAATGGAGCCGACACCAAGAGTGATGAGAAAAGGAGAGAAGGAAAGTCACAGGTCTGAGTCACAGAAGCTCCAGAATGGTTCACAAAACATCTACACACACCACTTTCAGCTTCACTATTACATCATCAATATCATGTCAAAGTCCGAGCCAACGTTTTGCATCTCAGAGACAGGACGCACATTCACACTGTCACTGTTTAGGTACACAATACTGTTGTGTGCTACAAACAAAGTACTATTGTGTGTCATGAATGAGGAGGGGGTGGTGGAAGAGGA
Organism: Carapus acus; assembly: GCA_900312935.1. Classification (NCBI taxonomy): domain Eukaryota; kingdom Metazoa; phylum Chordata; class Actinopteri; order Ophidiiformes; family Carapidae; genus Carapus; species Carapus acus. Next base: position 5,119 of record OMPJ01045571.1, on the reverse strand, counting down.
GTGGGAGGGATCATCTGAGTGCACCTTGGGTTTGACTTTCAACTGTGAGTCACTGGGATTTACACCAATTGCTTCAATCTCAGGTCTACGTCTATGCGATTGACTTTCAGATTGATTGTAACTGTTATCTTACCATGTTTCCACGAAATGTGGAGCCTTATAAAGTCTTTTTGATTCATTTTAATGTGAGGGAATGTTGTACGATCCAAACCGTTCATGCCTGATGTGGCGTCAAGACATGGTGACGCCGCAGCGAGGGGAACCTCATGTACAGTGCTGAGGCATTGAGTAAACACCATTCTTTCCCCAAGACATCCTCAATAAAGTAATTGTGTTTTTCTTGCGTTCGGATAAACTAAGTGTGTTTGTTGTTGAAGCAGCGAAAGTCCCCACGAGATTGTTGAGTAACGTTAGTACGCAGAGACCACCAAATAAGTGATCCCTCCGTTAAACTCGCGTTGCTCAACGTGGAATTTCGAGGAGACGTTACAAAAATGAGGGCCAGTAAATGTGACAGAAATAAAAACATCAACACGGAATACACAGTGAGAGCCTCACCACACTGCGGCTCCCGCTGGTGTCTCTCAGCGCCAGGCGGAACTCTCCGGCCCGGCCCGGGTCCATGCTGAGCTGCAGCCGCAAAGCCTCGCTCCCCGCCCCCGGGAGGCACAGCGGCCGGATCCCGGAGTGACACACCGACACCCGCACCGACATCAGCACGGTGCTGCAGCAAGGCGCCGGGGCGGGCCCGCAACACGCAGCCTGCTGAGACGAGGCGGGTACCGGGGCTGATGGAGCCCAGGCTCCGGAGCTCAGAGCCATGGTTGGGATAAGGGGAAAGCCCGCGTCTGGCGATAAAGCGGCTCGCAGGTCGGCTAGGTGTGCCTTAGCAGCCCGGGCTCTGTTCGGGGAGAAAGCGCTCCTTCTCGGCTAAAGGATGTTTGGCTCCTCGCTCGGCAGGTTCCATTTCTGTCGCGTTATCGAGAAAACAAAACAGGAAGCAGTTCGGTACGTCTGTCATCAGTGCCCGGCTGGAAACATGGACTACAACGACCGAGCCGCCAGCGTCATGGGACCCTTCCAAAGCGTTTTTCATCATTCTTTTGAGAACATCTCGTATATGTCATCTACGTAAATACAGTACAACTTTTGGTGTTTTGTTTCACAAGATAATTGATTGCAATTGGTATCGATATCGATACATTTGTAAAGTATCGACATTGCCACTGCTGCTACTGGGGGGATACGAGGGATATGTTGGGTCTCTGTGTGTTCATCTCATAGAATTAAAACGTTGTCATGTTGAGGACCTCCACCGGCTCCATCATGGGAAGCGCCTTGAGATAACTTCTGTTATGATTTGGCTCAATACAAATAGAATTGGGTGAAAAAATTGCCAAGAAATATTTACACCCCTTGCAACAACATCATGGGTTTCTGAGGTAGAGCAGTCTTGACCTAAAAATCAGATATTTGATTTATTACAGATGGTAAATTATTGCGAGTCCCCTCCATTCAATAGCAGGCAGAAAGGAGAACTACTAAATATAAAAAAAGAAGTTGCTAAAAAGATGTAACTTGCTGACTCAAAAGGCAGAAAAATCGAAACAAGAGCAATGCTCCTAAAAGAGGCCAAATTCAAAGTGTTCTTGGAGCATTCTTGGAGTCATTCACCTGCCCTGACCCTTCACCGAGCAGAGCAATGTGCCCCAAGTAATGTGGAGGAGTTTTCCAGGATTAATGCAATAGATGAAAATAAACTGCATCCCTGGTGCTAAAATTACCGACATCTTTTTGACTCACTTCATTTCTAGACTTCAATTAATATTCTGATAGGTTTTCTTTCTCAAACAAACATTTTTTATGTGTTTTGTTGGCTTATGAGTTACAGCGTAACTGTGGTGAGTTGTAGAGTTACTGTGAATAGTTACAGAGTTACCACTGATGGTGTCCTTGACCCCGCAGCTACATCATGTTATGCAGCTGGAGGTCAGGTAAGTATAGGATGTCTGAAATCATTTCAGCCTTTTAGCTTTTGTTACTGTGGATTTTGCGAATAGAATCGAAATATGATTTTGTAAATCAAGCCGTCTAATGCTCTGGATGTTTCTCCAGAAGCTCACAAAATTGAACGCAAGCTTGCTTTCAAGTGAGAGAATAGACTGATCCTCAGAGTATCTATCCATCCATCCATCCATCCATCCATCCATCCATCCATTCATCCATCCATTCATCCATTCATCCATTCATCCATTCATTCATGTAGTGTGGATTTGAAGTGACCAAAACAATTGTCAAACAGGCAACCTGCAGCGTAATAACAATTACTTTCGTGATTTACTTCTCGGTCATCTGGGTGACTTGGGTCTGTTTGGCTCTAAAGCATTTGGTGTAATGATTGTCAGCTATCAAATTCT
>OMPJ01045570.1:0-19746 GCA_900312935.1 Carapus acus | reverse complement strand
CTCTCTCTCTCTCTCTCTCTCTCTCTCTCTCCCTCTCCCTCCCTCTCTCTCTCTCTCTCTCTCTCTCCTTCCCTCCGTCCCACTTATCTGGTCTCCCTCCCTCCTGCCTTGGATGTGCACGGCTCTGGCTCTGGCTCTCTCTCTCTCCATCATCCTCCCTCGCTCCCTCCTCTTCCCGCTCTGCCCGTGCAATGGAGGACACAGCAGTAACGTCGCCGCGTTTCTGCCCGCGCGCCTGACGGCACATTTCTGCGCCACCATGGCAGGATTACTACAAGTCGGGGATCATCCGCTGCCCTGACGGCGTCTCTATTCCGGAGCTGAGGGAAGCATGTGACTACCTCTGCATCGCCTTCAACTACAGCACCATCAAGTGCCGCGACCTGAGTGAGTAGCACACCACACCGCACCGCACCACACCAGCGCCTCGCCCGCCGTTTATCTGCCAGGGGAGATGAAATGATCTCCCGCTACTCGTGCTCAGATATCAGCCCCGTGTGCGCCTTTGACGTATCGCCGGTAAATGCACGAACATCTTTGAGTCCTCGCACGCACAAATAACACACTGCCTCAGTGGTGATGATTTCAGAACTGTCACACCATCCAAATGATCATCATCACATTTATTATAATCACAACGGCAGGCTGATCTGAATCGTTCTCATATTTATTTTGTGAATCGATACTCTGCGGTTTTGTCGCGCTCCCGTTTGTTGTGAGCACTGAGGCTTGTTTGTGTGTGTGTTTGTGCGTGCGTGCGTGTGTGTGGGAGGAGCTGCTTGTGCTCTCAGCGGTGTGACTGTGTGTGTGTGTGTGCGCGCGTGTGTGTGTGTGTGTTGCACAATAAGTAGGTCATCGTTAGCCGCTGAAAGTGCTGGTTGCCATGTTGGCCTCGATGGCGCAAATACAAAGCAATTTGTGAGGGAGAAACACGAATGAAAAGTGATTAATCTGTGAAGTATTCACGTATTTTTCAAATGTATTTTCAAGATGTATTTCGCCAGTTGACCTCAGTTAAGCAGGACATGACATGAGATTGGCCAAGTATTAGTTGTCGATCATGATTATCGCTCTGAAATATTAATGAACAGTTGCTATGATGCATCCACCATGTATTTGTAGTTGTCTTACAATGTAAACACAAAGTGTCCTTCTGCTGTGTACTTTGGGATTACTTGGCCAGCAGAAAGGAGCATCAAGGTTTGGGTTCTTCAGGGAACTGCGTCCATGCAGCACCAGACTGTCCATTGAGACAAACGCTGATCCAGTTTGATGGAAACGTTTCCTAAGAAGGCTTAGCAACTTAGCTGCCAGCACATGAGGTGGCGTCACGAGTGCGAGACAAAGACACAGCGCTGCTTTCATGTCAGTGTCTCGCAAACGCACCACACAGACAAAACCACAAGTTCAATGCGCTCAGCTGCCTGTGCGTGAGACCATTCGGACGCAGTCCACAAATAAGCCAACTAAAACATGAAGTATTTGTGTCTACAGGAAAGAGGCTCATTGTTCCTCAGTCTTGTTGTTGATTTGCTGTACACGGAGGTCAGCTGGTCTTTATTTTTTTCTTTTGTCAGTCTTCTGACAGACTTTGTTTCTATTTTATTTCCCCTCAGTTCGAAAAACCAAACTCACCAACCATGTTTATTAGGGGTGTAAGAAAATATCGATACTCGTAAATATCGTGATATTTTATTTGGCGATATCGTATCGATATTTGACAGGACTGTATCGATTTCTTTTTTTTATTAACAATTGACATACAAATATTCATGGCGTTTGTTAATTTTTGTGTTGCAATTAAACCTCCGGCCGCTAAATGTAAACGAGTAATAATAATAAATAAACGAGTGGATACTGCGCAACAAACTATTCAGGAATCAGGAATCTTTTATTGTCATTACTGTATAGCAATTGAGTTGAGTAATGAAGCTAAGGTGCTGCATTCCGGTGTAAGTAGTTAGGAAAGAAAAGAGAAATGTTAACTCATTTCGAAGCAGAAAAAAACTTATTTACAGCAGACAAAAGTCTTGTTATGTTAGATTTTACAGGGACTGCATAAAATCCAGTATCTGAGACTGTTGACCATATTTATTTTTGTTGAGTCCTGCAAGCTTTTATTTATTTAGGCAGATGGGTAAATTCCTTTATTGAGATCACACTGAAAAAGTGATATGGCAGAGCTTAGTTCTTCATTTTTGTCAATAACAGTTTACATTTTTTGTTAATATCTTAACAAATATTTTCTTAAAATATCTACAGCTTTAATGTAACATTGTTTACATTTTTTTTCTTCAATCCTGCAAATGCTTGTATTTCTTCAGCAAGCTGATGTTAAGCATGTAACAGCATTGTGTGTGCTATGTGCTTCAGTTCTGCAATTGAATTATTTCAAAAGACACTCCATATATCGTTGTTCCTACAGTATCGCAATATATGGCAATATATCGTATCGTTGCCCCTGTATCGTGATACGTATCGTATCGTCAGATTCTTGCCAATACACACCCCTAGTGTTGAGTCTGTGTACTAGTTTCATCAGCCAAACTTGGATTTGTGTTTCTATACTGAACCGTCCCACTGTGAGCTCAAGTCTCGTCGACATGATTTAATTATGGTTTCCTGTTATAGAGATTTGAGTGCCCTATAAACGATCGGAATATCCCTGCCTTATGTAGACAGAGACGCTGAGCAGTGAGAAGGAGGACCTGGTGGCTGCCATGGAGACCATCAGGAGCACAGTGAGGCAGCTGGAGGCCCAGAACCAGGAACTTCACAAACACTCTGCCAGTCTGGATAAAGAGCTGCTGGCTGAGAGACTTCTGAAAGAACAGAAGATGAAGGTAATGAGAGTGTGAGCTCAAACAAGCATCAATGATTCAAATCAATACAATTTGCAAAGCAAGTTAATGGAAATATCAGTTGCAGAAATCCTTGCTGCACTATATTACTCAAGTAGTCATACACAAACTGCTGTAGCCTCTTTAAATGATTTTTTAATGAATAAAGAATCACCGACTAAATGACCAGAGGTGATTTTCATGAAAGCTTTATCGCTGTTTCATTTTATTGATTAACTGTGTGTGCACACGTGTGGCTGCGCATGTTCAGGACTTGTCAGCTGCCACAAAGGAGGTCGAAGAACTGACAGCACAGCTCCGCAAGCAGCACCAGCAATCCCAGCAGACCGCCCAAGAGCTGGAGCAGCTCCGCAAGGTACGGCGCACAAACTGCTAAATGTCCACTGTCCTCTCAGGAAAATAGTGCAGTAATGGCTGGCCTGCAGCTAACTAAGCACGTCTCAAAGAAAGAGCCTGTCAGGCCCACAGCAGTAGGGGTTTTATTTCCATTAGAGATCTAAAAATGGACAGCACAGAACACTGAGTGGACCACCACATCCAATGAGTTCATCTCAAACTACTCTTGATTCCGACGTTTTCGTTTGTGATCCTATTGATTCAGTCTGAAATTCTTAATGGCACAAAAACTGTAATAAAAAAAAAATAATAATAATAATAGTAATAAATAAATAAATAAAGTAATTCCTTTTATGTGCAAAAATTCCTCATGTAGTATCTGTTGAAAAAATAGATGAAAATAGATACACGATAAATAGATACCTATTTGATTAGGTAATTATTATTTAGCATATACATTCATTACATCTGCTACCAATAACTTTTTTTTCCTGTTAGTTCTTCATCTTTTTCTATATTGTTATGCCTCTCTACAGAAAAAAAGTGTGGCAAATGAGAGAATCTTTGTTGTGTGTGCCATAATTGTTGCGCCTTTTGATTGATTTATCTATTTTATCTCTCTCTTGGTCCTCCAGGAGGCACAGCAGAGCTCCCTCCTCGACATGGAGATGGCAGACTATGAACGGCTGGTGAAAGAACTCAACCTTAAACTCTCTGAGAGAGATGTATGTGCCGAAGAACTGAGGGGCCAGATCCAAAGTCTGACCGAGAAGGAGCACACACTCAACCAAGAAATTGGTAGTGAACCTGGCACTTACTTATACTGCCGACATTTGCTCTCTACGTTGAGCCATTTCATCACTCGAAATACTGCATAATATAGGTCATTTTGTCATCATCCACCTTTTTGAGTTATAGTGTAATTCTCACCATATGCAGCATTAATGATAAACAATGCAGCAAACCGCCTCACAGGCCATAAGGTTTGAAATCAGTTACAGTGTGTCAAGAATCCACCTTTCTTTCTTTTTCATTCACCCTCCCTCCCTCACTCTGTCCCTCCTTCTCTCCTCCTTTCCAGAGGGTTTGAAGTCCCAGCTGGATCAAGGCGAGGAAAAGACCTCGAAGATGAAACAGCTGCTTGTGAAGACCAAGAAGGACTTGGCTGATGCTAAGAAACAGGTCTGCGCGCATCCCAAAGGAGTCTCCCATGACTGTCTAGAACCTTGTTGTCTAATTAATGCAAATCATGTTATGCAACCATGTTTTCACCTGAATGTGCAGAGACAGGAGGATGCCATGATAGCTTGAGCGTATGTAAAATGCATCTTTTCTTTCCTCGGGCACGCCATGCAGGAAGCTTCGCTCCTTCTGGTGCAGGCATCTCTTAAAGGAGAGCTGGAGGGAAGTCAGCAACAAGTAGAGGGTTTCAAGGTAAACAGCCAGCCGACAGCTTTTCAACGTTTTTCCCAGAAATAGCACTTCAATTTTCTTTTCATCAAAATGTTTTGCTCTGTCATTAAGCCTGTGCGTCTGTCCATGTCCTTCCAGATCGAGATGTGCGATCTGGCGGCCGAGCGCCATCGTCTGCAGGAGCAGCTCAGAGGTGTGTTGGAACAGCAGCAAAGAACCAACAACTCTCTGCAGCAGAGTATCGGCACCTTGAGGCAGGAGCGTGACACAGCCAAGGTATGCCAACACACACAAACACACATTTCCTACTATAATGTTTAAACTGATACTGTTATCTGAAGTAATTTCAATTGTGTGAATGCAATTTATGCATTGTACTGTATGTATATTTCCAGGCTGAGCTTATGGCAACCGCCGGTGAGTTTGAGAGTTACAAAGTGAGAGTGCACAACGTGCTGAAGCAGCAGAAAAATAAAACCGCCATGCAGAGTGAGGGAGACTCCGGCAGAGTTGAGAAGTAAGCACACAAGATGGTTTGATGAAGTAACGCGTAACAGAGCAATCGGAGGTCAGATTATCTCACAAATTAGTGCCGCTCCAAACTACGAGCTCAGTGAGGGAATACTACTGTCGCTTCGGTAGACGGCTCTTAATTGTTTTTGGAAATGGAATGCAAACAAAAACAATTGCAGGGTTCACATTTGCAACGCTATACCAGCTGTTTACTACACTGACTATGCAGAATTTCTCTATCTGTCGACATAGTCTTTTTTTGCCGATAGCAATCTGCGATATTTAACTGCATTTATTCATCAGTGATTTCTAGGGATGTCCGATATTGGCTTTTTTGCCGATATCCGATATGCCAATATTGTCCAACTCTCAATTCACCGATACCGATAACAGCCGATACCGATATGTGCGCCGGTAAACGCTTCAGGAGCGCATAGGCACTATTTCAGTGTAACGCAAGCATTATTTTATTTTTGTCGGTTTTTATTTTATCGGTTTTAAAGCAAAAAATCCGATACCGATGTTACATTTTTATGCTAATATCGGGCCGATAATATCGGTGGGCCGATATTATTGGACATCTCTAGTGATTTCATCACAGTTACAGAAGACATTGGTGTAATATCTGTCTGTTTTGGCTCAAAATGAATGTACTGGTTGTTTTTAGTTTTTGAACAACTGTTAAGAAGACACAAACAAGAATTTACTCGTATTATGTCTTGACACAACATAGACTAAAGTACATCCTTGACCACAACAGTAACTTTATGTGTGAGTTTTGTGCATGTGTCATGACTAGGGATGTCCGATATTGGCTTTTTTGCCGATATCCAATATGCCGATATTGTCCAACTCTTAATTTACCGATACCGATAACAGCCGATACCGATATGCGCGCTGGTAAACGCTTCAGGAGTGCATAGGACTATTTCGGTGTAAAGCAAGCATCATTTAATTTTTATTGGTTTTTATTTTATCGGTTTTAAAGCAAACAAATCCGATACCGATATTTCATTTTTATGCTAATATCGGCCCGATAACATCGGTGGGCCGATATTATTGGACATCTCTAGTCCTGACCATGGTGTGTGTGTGTGCCTGTGTCTCAGGGAGCACTTGTCATCTCAAGTGGAGCAGCTTAAGTCCAGGCTAGCTGAGAGTCAGCAGAGCCTCCAAAGCAACACGACGGAGCTACAGCAGCTGCAGACGGAGCATGACACTCTGCTGGAGAGGCACAATAAAATCCTGCAAGAGAGCATCAGCAAGGAGGCAGAGCTCCGCGAGAGGTGAGGACTCTCTGGCCCCGCATCACGCTCTCCAACATATGTGCGGGAATGAGCTGTGGCCAGGATACATTATGCAAATACTGAACGTAAAAATAGACGTTTGAATTTGTGTCTGTTGAATAACCGTCTGGCCCAATTTCCAGTTAATACAGGCTACTGATTAAGAATTTACAGAATATAATCTTCTCTTCCCCTACAACCCAACTGGCACACGTGCTGGCAATACATAATTGGACCTTTCACGTTGCCTTCACTGCTTTCTTCACCTCCACGTCAAACCCCTTTTGTTCCATCTCCCTCCGTCTCTACCTTCAGACTGCTCTCACTGCAGTCAGAAAACGTGACCCAGCGGGCCGAGCTGGCCCAGGTCCAGGCAGATTTGACTGCTCAAGCGGAGAACCAGCGCCAGACGTACAGGGAGCAGCTCAGGAGGCTGCAGGACGAGCACAGGGCCACGATGGAGACCCTGCAGGGCCAGCTGGCACGAGTGGAGGAGCAACTCTTTACCCTGCAGAGCCAAAACAGTAAGCATGAAATGGAATTTCGGCAAACAATTGCAAAGTTTATCCCCAAAATGCGCATACAGAAAAATGAGTTGTAACACATAAAACTGAAATAGTTGCAGAATGAAACAGCAGAATTGAAATATTGTTTCATTTTTCATTTTTATGGTACCGCATTACTGAGTTGGATGACCAGTTAATTGTTTGTGGGACATCATCGCAGCATATTAGTATCATAAATTGAAAAAAGAATGGCCAAGCGACAAATGATCTGAGCTTTGGATTCTCAGCCAGTGGATTCAACACCGTACCAAAAATGACCACAGTCAGTCTTCTTGTTGTACATTTATGTCTGTAAATAAGCATTACTTCTCCAGATGGCAAGTCTTCAGGTTATCCATCATCTAAGCGTTGACACAGTTGAGCTCCTCTGTCCATTGCACACTTCTCCTTCCAAGGCAGATTGATATAAATTGGAGGAGGACCAAAGAACGGGATCCTTGTGTGTTTATGTCGATGCTTGAAGCTCATTCATCACCTCCCACACAGCTGGACACAAATACACACATGTGGTAATGACCAGAGTATGTGTGTGTGTGTGTGTGTGTCCTCCTTGCCTCATGGTGACCAGGTGTTTCTCTGGCTCCTGTGTTCTGTTGCCGCCTCTCAATGTGGCAGCGAGAACTACTTGGCATCTAGGGACACATCATTAGTGACACACACACTGGCATTATCTTATTCCAAACATAACTTTATTCACTGCACAAATGAGCCAGACTATACTAGGCATTGGATATATACAGTATACAGTAGATATCGTACATATAAGCACCACCCACATTATACTTTATTTTCCTCTACTGGTCCCTAGTTGGCTTTTTCTGGCCTTAGCTTTCATAAGAGCAAAAAACATTGTTTTCCTATCATCATATAATACTAGCTTTTTTTCCTCTGGCCTATAAGCCCAAGTGCACACACACACACTCATCAAAAAACACAGTGTATATGTTTGAAAAATGCATCTCAGAGGACACAAACTGCAGGCAAACTGGATTTGCGTCCCATTTTGTCCAGACTTCATTTTGTTTGACTTCACTCCGTCACTGCTTGACATTTTCTTGATTCCCACTCCTGTGCGTGCTAACAGCAGCCGCACCTACTGTCAGAAAGGTGATTTAACAGCTCCTTGGTGAAGGTTTGCGTTCTTAGGAGCCAGACAGTCGCCTCTAGACTAGCAATGCTATTTTTGTTATTGTGAAACTCAGATTTACTCGCAAATACACACATACAGAAAGCGTAACTCCATCGTCCCGCTGTCAGCTCGTGTATGTGGGTGGAGGAGTCGCAGTGCCAGACTGGAGGTGGATGGTTGGAGGAGCATTTAGGAGGTTAACTTTAGGCTCATCAATCACTGTGCTCTGCTTTGTCCGCCCACCATCACCCAAAGCCGCCCTTCAGCCTCCGTCCCCTTGTTGTTGCTCCTCTGATTGCTGGCTGACAGAAGTGGGCCTACTGCCCCCACATGGCACAAAACACAAACTGACATTTTAAATGTTCTGAGTTTGTCATGAATTGTAGATTCAGCACTCAGTAGGGAGGTGATTCCTCGTGCTTTCTAAGTTTAAGTCACTATTTGATTAGCCTAACACGCTGTACAATGTTTTACACCCACCTGTCTTTCAGCCTCAGTTATGCTGTCCAGCCGCAAGCCTCAGACATCAGAAGCTCACCGCAGAAACACGGACCAAGGTGGGCTGGGACCAGTGGCCCTCACTGACCTCCAGTCTATGGCTAGAGAAGAGGGAGAGGGCATGGAGACCACCGAAACAGAGAGCTCCTCTCCATCGCTCACACCGCTGACCTCCCTGGAGCAGCTGCTCACATCCCCAGAGCCCAAACAAGGTGAGCACATCGCTGTAGAACAACTTGAGATGGTACATTTTGACTGTAGAAATGCTTTTAAATACATGTCATCCTACAATTTCCTCAGTGTGTGGAGGGGTTTCTCATGGGGTGTTTTCTGTGGCAGAACCATTTGTGTGGACATTGGAACCAACCAAAGAGGAGCTGAGCCAGAAACTGACGACAGCTACTCGCAGTATGGAGCACATGAACAGCCTGCTGCACGAAACGGAGGCAACCAACGCCATCCTTATGGAGCAGATCACAGTATGTACTGACACTGACATACACAGGGAGACCAAGAAGAACGTTAACACCCATTTATTCAAATGTCGAATTTTATGTCATGATTTCCTTCCAAGCAACACCTGATGATTTTTGATCTTGGGATCCACACATTTCTACTTTACTTTCATGGACATATATCAAACATCAACTTATATATTTCTGTGGAAGTTGCGTCCTATTAAGATCCCGTACGGGGACAACCAGGTCCCGAGTTCCATTTAAGCGCTTTGGTGTTCTGCGGACCACTCCCATGTTCTGAGCCTCAGACAGGTCTGTAGGCCCCGACGGTGGTGTCAAACAGTTTTGCATTGTTGATAGACCCCCCTTTGTCCAGGAGAAAGTACAGTCTGTGTCCCTTGATCCTGAGGGGGATGTATGAGGGCGACTCCAGCCTGTGTGCGTGGCAGGCCACCTGGGACAGAGGCACCGTGACTGCGTAGGCTCGGTTTGGGCCAAGGGGCGACTGTGTTCGGACGGTCACCATCCTCCCGCCCCGGTGTAGGACCAGCCCGCTGACCGAACGCCGGCAGAACAGAAGGCCGAGCCCCACGATCCCGGCACCTATGGCCAGGCATCCCAGCGTGAAGCCGTACCTCCATACGCTGGAGCCCAGGTTCATCTCGAAGCTCCACATTCCGGCCAGTCCGGTGGTGCGAGCAGCCTCGTCTTGCCCCCGCTCGGCAGAGCCCCCGGTGTCCCTCAGACCAGTGTAGGCGAAGTGGGCCAGGTAGGACCAGTACAGAAACTGGCCCCCGCAGAACACGGCTAGGACGCGGAAGAAACGCGTCCTATCGTGCCTAAACAAGGTGACGTCCGCGGAAAGCTGCGCGGTGGAGCAAAGGCTGCGGCGGGGCAGCAGCCGGCGGCTCCAGGCAGGGACGCACGCTGTCAGCGCGCCGTTGTGACATCTCTCCGCCGGCCTCCAGGAGGGTGCCAGCAGCCGGAACTGCCCCGATGGTCCGCTGTGGCACCACACACCAGACAGCAGCAAACGCGCCTGGCTCATGGCTCTGTTTTTTTAGATTTTCTCTAATTAGCCAGTTATAGAAGCCGTGTCGCTAAGGTCAAAAACTACGACCTGACGGCCTCTGCAAGGAAACCCAGCAGAGACGGAAAAGTGTAGGGGCGGCCATGTTTGTTACAACAGTAGTGACGTCAGTGGGCTACGGCGACCAACACGCACCAAAATTAACTAAATTGCGAAATGGAACTAACAGGCGTGTCTCGCTCCCCCAGCTGCTGAAGAGCGAGGTGCGCCGCTTAGAGCGCAACCATGAGAGGGAGAAGAGCGTGGCCAACCTGGAATATCTGAAGAATGTCCTGCTGCAATTCATCTTCCTGCGCTCCGGCAGCGAGAGGCAGGCCCTGCTGCCCGTCATCCACACCATGCTGCAACTCAGCCCAGAGGAGAAGAACAAGCTGGCAGCCATTGCACAAGGTGTGTGACACCAGAGTGATGTTTCCCATAAGTGACTATTGGAGAGAGATTTTCGGTGTGGGGATTGCAGGTCTTGGTTAAAAAGGGTTACGACAGTAATCCTAGAAACAATAACTAGACTGATACAGATAATATCACTCATTACTGAATAGTTGTATTCTCCTGATATTGTTATTTTCCCAAAACTGCACAGTGCCTAAGCTATTGTTATTTGCCCCCCCTTGGTGCAGGTGAAGAGGAGGTGGCGGGATCTCGTGGGTCGGGCTGGACATCTTATCTGCACAGCTGGTCTGGGATCAGATAGACCTGAACATCTGCCAGCCACACACAAACACTGGCAGCCAAAGCTGACACGTTACTCGGCAGGTCCCACAGAAATATGTCGGCATTGTAATCATTGGTATTGAAGTATCAGAATTCCACAGATTAATTTATGAATCATCAGACAATCGGCATAACAGTAGGCATATGAAACAGGGTGCACGTTGCCCTCGTGGAGCTGTGAGCTGTTTTTGCAGCACAGCTAGGCAGGTAATACACATGTTAATATAATAGTAATAACAGTAATAATAATCCTTCACTTCCAAAGTATTTAACAGGACTGTTATCTATCAGTAATACTGTAGATTTCTGCTAGCAGTACTTGAAATAGGGCATGAATCTATGGTGATGGTCCAACGGCCTGCTAAGATGTGACCTTGTCCACTGAATGTAGCTTTTGCAGTTTTTTTATGCACCTGAAATTGAGTCGATCATCTCGTTGTGATGAGTGGTTGACAAACTTTCATCATCCATCGTGGCAGCGGGTATCATACCAACTCTTTCCATAATTTATCACTATGACTAATATTTTGTTAGGAGGACACCAGTGCGCCGCCAACTTGCGGTGACTAAATGTTGATTAAGTTATTTCCACAAAGGAATGTCGTTACTGTCACATTTCGAGTGTGGTATGATCCCAATTCATTCTCAGATGTGGGAAACACCTCATGAGACATTGTGCTCAGTCTACACGACACATGGTGTGGTGATTGGGGCATTTATATCATAAATGGGATAAAAAGAGGTACCGATGAATGTGCAAGAGCTATAAGCGCACGTCTTTTTTGGGAAGAAATTACTTGTGAAATTCACTGATATCTAAAATGTGAACCACAGAACAGTTGCATCTCATTAGGTCGACTTTGTTGTGTTTGCAATTTTTACTTTTGTGGGTGATACCCTGTATCAGGACCATAAAATGGCATTATATGACTCTCCTTATCAAGGTCTGCAGTAAACGGTTTGAAAAAGGCTTCAGAAATCTAACCAGCTGAATGCTTTGGAACCCTGTGGATGGTTAAAGAAAAACTTGAGGTTTTCATGTTTTGTTGTCATTGGGCTAAACATTTTCAACATGTTTGTGCTTTTATGAAGGCTAAAGTGGTGCAGTGGTACCATGAGATTATTATTGTCAGTTTTGGTGACATGTGATTGTGTTGCATAACGGATATTTTTTTTTATTTATTTAGGTGTATATTCTGTCCTATATTTTCATCTTATGTCATTTGTATTGTATTTGGTTGCAAGTTTGTTGATCTGAAATCACAATTCTGCACTCTTGAGCAAAAGAAGTCCGACCCCCTCTCAGAAATTGTATTCTCTTTACCTCCCAGCTGAGGACCTCCATGTGACCGTGAAGGCACCACTGAGTTTTAGCCGTTAGGAGAGACCTAAAATGGCTTCCCCCACAAGTTATGACGTCATGTGATTTAATGTTGATCAGCACGGCATTCATCAAACATTCCATGTGATGCCCCAATGTCAAAAATAGCTAGAAAGGGGATTACCCAAAGGCACCTTATCAAATGGGAATGGGAGAACTTTTTTCTATTTGGGGGGGAAACAACTGATGGTCTGTCATTTATTTATCCGCAAATCAACTTATTTTGTCATTCCAGTTGCAGCATTTTGTATTGCTTTTGTATTAACTGAATGTATTTTTAGCCTAGGCTTTTATATATACACAGTATGTTCAAGTCACAGGAAGCTAACAGAGATTATTCACACTTAAATGTGCATCATAAATCCTTAGCACCACCAGCAGTGACTGAGGTGGAAGTCTTGGCCTTATTTGGTAACAGTGTGATGGCATACAGTAATCACTTTGAATATGGGAAATGTTTTTTTTTTTTCTTAATAATAAAGTGTCACAAGGGAAATTGTTCTTCTGCTTTTAATCTTGCATTTGTGACTATTGATGATTGTCTTTAGAGGTCCCGATCACCAACAGAGGTGCTGTATTTTTGCTAATTTGCGGTTTACTGTCCATGCTAACAAAAAATTTGTCTCATCTGAGGACGATGGTGATGTCACCGCCTGACGCCGAGGTTTCCCAAGAGTCACGTCTTGCGCGTGAAATAGGAATCTGTAGAGCCAAATGGTTAGCTTTTTCCGACGGTGTGTGTGTGTGTGTGTGTCTTCCTTATAAGGAAATCTATGTGCCGTTCTCCTCCACAGGGCGGGAAGGGGAGGAGGAGGAGAAGAGGGAGAAGGAAACTCGACTTATTGCCACCAGTGGGAGGAAACTACAGCTTCTGACACTTTTTCTGGTAGCAAATCACATATCAAAGAGAGGTCCCGTGAAAAAACACAATTATATTGTGTTTAAAATTGCACTCAAGATGTATCGTTTGTTTGAGAGGCTGTAACGTCTGTCAGTTCCCATACCAGTATTTTACTGCTACAAAACCACTTTGCGGCGGGGGTTAATGTGTAAATGTGCCGCCTGTGTGGGCGACTGGTTTGCTTGTGTGTTTGTTTTTCGTGTGACAGTGTTGGCAGGGCGGGTCGGACTCTACGACAGTAAATGTTAAAAAAGTGTGTGGTTCACTGACTGAGCGACAAGTTGTCGGCAACGAAAACAACCAAACCGGAAATTAGCCAAGTAAGCTACAAAGTAAAAGTTACTTGTGTGTTGTAATGCCCCCGTTGAATCGCAAGCATGTATCGTTTTCATAAACTTCACGTTTTTCCACAATATGCATTTTTTACAGCACAGTACACGTGCTAATTCTCTCGGAGTAGCTTTTGTGTCGCAGGTTCCAATGGGACAAACATTGCATTCCTCAGTGTGTGACTTGTCGTATTATTGAGTGTTGCCACTGTTCGCAATATGTGTACTTGTAATTGCAGCCGTAAAATGTCCAATTCACCTTTTAGGTGATTTCTCATTTGACAAGATATGTCACACTGATGCTATGTAATTTCAGGATACGAGAGGACCATTAAAGTGAAAGGTGCAACTGGAAGTGTGATGTGTTTACGATGGCGGACACAGGCGAGCCCGCCCTCGCCATTCCGCCTGTGAGCTTCTTCATCCCGGACAGAACATCTGGAGCAGCTGCGGTCGCTCGGACAAATCCAAGCCGGACACGCAGCGCAGGATGCTGGGCGTCAGTGAACTCACCAACGGGTAAGACGGCGCCTTACACGGCTCTTAAAGTGCAGATACGCGAGTTTGGAAGTTCGGTGTTTGTTTGGGGGTTGAAGGCGCTAATGAGCGTCTCGAGCTGATGAGTGACCGTGGTAATTGGTGACACCAGTGGACCAAACGGCAACAAGTAGGTTGTGCCCCCTACTTTACACCCCCAAAGTGTGACATACATTTCGAATTGGTAATTTAACCTCACAGTAATAGTGTTCCTGACGGAGGCCTAGTATATTTCGGACAACACTTATGGCAGCATGGAGAGCAGACGCCTGCTAAAATACTATGGTGACGTCACCTGACGGGCGATTGAATCTCCATACATCTGTTCACGTAAAGAAGCTGTGTGACGTCATGAGTGTTATAGACCATATTCTACAGGCCAAGTGACAGTGATATGAATAGTATCACTGTCTTCTGCATTGACTCTCCCTAATCCTCTTCCTCCTTTTGATGAATAGAAATCACTTTCCTTTGGAAATCTATTGACTGGGGAAGACTGAACTGTTTATGAGTTCAGTCTGTTAATATATTATTGTAGAAGACTATACTGTCCGTATGAGTTGGAACTATTCTCATTTCCATGTCTTAGTTCACATTAATTGATGTGTGAGCGCATGTATGCATCACGGCAATAACCTTTAACTTAGTATTTTATGGAGCAATTAGACAATTTTTCAAAAAAGTCATAGAGGATCTGTGGATATTGTCTTCTACAGCAATTTATTCACCTACAATGATCTGTATCATGACAGTGAGTTAACAATCGTGTGCTGCACTGTACAGTTTTTAGCACAGATTTGTAGTCCACACACAGTTTGTGAGGCAGAAATTGCCGCGGCACCCACATAATGCACTTGTCACCACAGCACACAAAGAGGGCTTCCGGGAGTTCTCAGAAGTAATGGGGATATTGTTAAAAGCATGATCAATCACATTGATTACCCCGACGCAGGATCTCCAAGGAACAACACACACTCAATCACTTAAAGTCTCCAATGAATATTTATCACCCCCTGCAGCTGCACTTTTCTGCAAGCTGACATGCAGCCAGTCTGAGATGCCATTCATCCGTGTGTGATTCTCTCCTCAGGCACATGTCATGTCATTTTTACTAAGTGGATATGTCACTATGTGTGTGTGTGTGTGTGTGTGTTTGTGCAGACGTGTGTGTCTGCATTTGCTGCCTTTCAGCTCATGCAGCTTGACACAAGCCACAGGTTGGATTGTGTCAAATGAATGAATATCTGTAATGCTCCTGGAAAGGTGCAAGGAAAATGTATATTGTGGGATATCTAAAAAATGACGCACAAAACTACAGCCTGTAAATTATTGTACGTAAAACCTATACTAAATTAAATCATAGACTGCTCATGGCCCTCCTGTTGGTCAATTAATGAACAGGTGCTCAGTATTAAGTGCATTTAGTCAGCAGTCTGCCTCTGAATGTGTGTGCGCGCATGTGACTGTGTGTGTTCGTGTGTGTTAAGTATACAATCACTCGGCCACAAGCCAGGCAGGGGGACAGTGTGAGTGAAAGTCAAATAAGGACAACGGACATGACATGTCTCCCAATCCTGAGGGATGCACTCTCTGCCGATCCTCCCTGCTGAGGAATGTCTGCGTGCACAACACATGTGGACACACACACATACACTGACAGACAGTCTCTCTCTCTCTCTCTCCCTCCCTCTCCTGGGACAGTGCTCTCTGTTTTCTAAACCCGTTTCCTGTCCCATGGTTTCCACAGGGCTGTCTCTGTCTCCAGTCGCCCTCCAGCTCGTGCGTGGCTGCCGTGCTGTGAGCTAATTAGCTGTCCTTCGTTAAGGGAGGGACGAGGGACAAATCCTCCTTGGGTTTTAATAGAATGTCAGTTAAACTGCAGAGTTTGAGACCAAGTTGCTTCAGCACAATGAAATCTGGTGTCCAGGGAAGAGCTCAGGAGTAGGGATGTCCGATATTGTTTTTTTTGCCGATGTCCGATATGCTGATATTGTCCAACTCTCAATTTATCGATACGATATCTGCCGATACCAATATATGCGCCTGTAAACACTTCAGGAGCGCATAGGCACTATTTCGGTGTAACGCAAGCATTATTTTATTTCTATTTTTTATTTTATCGGTTTTAAAGCCAAAAAATCCGATACCGATATTACATTTTTATGCCAATATCGGGTTGATAATATCGGTGGGCCGATATTATCGGACATCTCTACTCAGGAGGCTTTTGTGGTGATGTTGTCTTATCCTGGCGCCTGGCAGTGGCGCTCTGATGGCAGTGACATTTGGTCATGTGTGATGATTCTTGCTTGGGCCTGTGCAGAGTTTCTGTTCTTGCAGCGTGGGGACGCGTTGGTCCACGAAGTGTTGATACTACAGGAGCCCAGAGGAACGTCCCCTCCCACAGCTCCCAGTCTCCAGAATCTGAACCAGTCCATGTTTGGACAGAAAAGCAGACCCAGATGGCGCACATATCTGTTATTCCCTCACCTCAGATGAGGTGATTTTGCTGTGGTTGGCTTGGGTTTGTTTTCACTCTGCAGATGCAGCGGTTCCCTCTCAGCCCAAACAGGAAGTCCCTCTGTCACTCAGGCGAATCCTCTCACGCATCCTTTACTCCTCGTCTGTTTCATGGCCCGCTCTCTATCACGCACATCACACACACTCTGCAATCTGTGGCAAAGGTCACTTGGCCATCCTGACCAATCGCTGCTCCATCTCCCCGACAGGAAAAACACAGTTTTCCTGTGTTTTTCCTGTCCAACATTTAGAGATGCTAATGATGGTCTGTGCGCACCAACACTGTGATTAAACCCCGTGGCTTTGGTTTGTCCAGTCCCCGTGATTTCAACCTGCATTCATCCACTTTTTTTTCTGCTCTTCCCCAGAATCTTCATAGGAAGTGGGTTTGTAAAGAAACAGTAGCTGGAGTGTGTTTATATAAGCTAGCACAGACAAAGGATGAGCAAAAATGGCAACATATCATACACAGTAGAGATAAAGTGGTACTTGGTCCAAACTAACTGCCACAATCTTGAAATAGATATCACCTCATTTTTTGTATCTAAGTTTGGGCGAGTTTACCTCAAAAAACGTTGACAATTTGATAAATGCTGCCCCCTGCTGGACAAGCAGGCCGACTGAGCCCCTTCCACACCCCCATCCCCCTCCACACGCGCACTCGAGCAGAATAGCAGGGCCTACAGTGTGTCGGCTTTGTGCCATCTCTCCTCTCACAACATTTGTTTACACACCGGAACCAAAACTGACACACACACACACACTCAGGAAGTGATGTGGCCATGCAGTGTGTGATAGCAGGAGTCAGTGTGTGATGACACCAAGGAGACTGCAACAGCAACACTGTGACCAACACGCTGGTAAGACGGCTTTTAGTCATGTCATGTTAAATTTCTATTCCGGCAGATAATCGCAGATATTGTCTCCAAATTGAAGAGCCATCTTGAAATCTATGTTTTGTTTTTTTTAAATTATGACTCTCAGTGTCCAAGTTTTATGTTTAAAACTTAGAGAAGAAAAAACTAAGAAAAGAAATACCAGGAAGTTGTACTCTAGAAAGACAAAAGTACAGCATGCTCTTTCTGTTTGTCTGTTTTTATTATTACTTTATTATAGAGATATCGATATTAGCATGAAAATGTAATATCAGTATTGGATTTTTTTGCTTTAAAACGGATAAAATAAAAACCGATAAAAATAATATAATGCTTGCATTACACCGAAATAGTGCCAATGCGCTCCTGAAGCGTGTACTGGCGCACATATCGGTATCAGCTGTTATCGGTATCGGTAAATTGAGAGTTGGACAGTATCGGCATATCGGATATCGGCAAAAAAGCCAATATTGGACATCCCTATCTAAAATGATTGAAAAGATACTCAGCATAGTATCCAATCAAACCTCACAGATCTAGACTGGTATTTTTTGCTTTTTTGTATGTGTCAACCTTAAAGGTCAACCCCATCACCTAAGTAAAATATATGTATCATGATGCAATAAATAATAAAATAACCTTGTGCTAACATACTTCTCTGCACTATTAACATTTCTGTAATACCAAAAAACTACTGCTTCCAAATTACAGGTGAGATTGACTGGTGGATTGACTGTCTTCACAACTTGATTTCCTCCTTGAATTGAGATGTTGAGTGGAATACAGTACTGAAGGAAACTGATGATTGAAAAGAAATACAAAAGGCAATTGGAAAAGCTACTCCTGCCTTCTTCATCATCTTCATCCTCCTCAGACTCCTCCTCTTCCTTTTCATTCCCTCCTGCTTTGGCCTCCGTCTCCTCCTCCTCTTCCTCATCATCCTCCGACTCCGACTCAGACTCTTCCATCCACTCTTGTGTCTCTACAGAAGGCAAAAATTCATATAGCACCACTCAAACACACAGTGCTGTATGATCTGCATTCACCTTTATAACTAAAAAAACCCAACAACACTCACTGGGGTCCATTTCCACCAGAACCTCCCACTGGTCCATCTTGTGGAGGTCCAGGCTGTAGAGGTCGTTCAAGGTGACCTGGCGATTGCCCACCTCGAACATCCCCCCGTACACGAAGAGTTTCCCCTGACGCACAGTGGCCAGGCTGCTGCTCCTCGCACACGGCTCCACCAGGACTGAGCCTGAGTGGACGGACATTAGACTTTGAAATCAAGAATTGAGCACATCGGGGAGAAATACACCAAGACAAGAGACACTTTATCAACAGAAACTACAGAAAATATTATCTTAATTTGACCACTGGTGAGAAAAGACACTGAAAGTGAAATTGGGTCAGTCCAAACACTTAGATGTCTGCATGTGAACATGTGGTCAATTCTTGCCTTCATCGCCTTCTTCCTCCTCCTCCTCTTCCTCTTCCGACTCTGCCTGCACCCCCGGCACCACCTCCTTGATGGTCATGACTGTACCGTCCTCTGTGACGATCTCCTTTATCACCTCTGTGGGACCTTGAGGGAGGACGGCCTCCTGCTGCTCTCCCTCTCCCTCTTGTTCTCCATCTGCTCCACCTTTCTTTCCTCTTCGTCGTCGTTTCTTCTCTGGTTTGTTTCTCTGCAGACACAAATTCAGTGTAACATCCCTCGACAACCTGGTCCAACTTTTTCCCCTCATGGTTGTAGTCTCAATTTGGAGGACTAAGCGTACTTATGTGCCCTCTACTAGAGGCTGGACTCATCATTTAGAGATGTTGTGTCCGATAACAGCCTGTCAGTTCCACTTGTTGAGAGGACTGAGGTCTTTCAGCATGTGCAATACATTGTGTATGTATTCTGCCTATTTTGCCCCCATGTCTCGTTTGTATGCATTCCCTCATGTCCCACTCCTGTAAAAGGTTAATTTACCATAGAGAGGAAACCACATGATCTTCCTGGAATTATCTTAATATATTGGCATCATGTTGGAAAAGGTCTGATTCCATCTGGGTCAGTATTAAGACTTCAAACTCACAAACCCAATAAACTACAGGAGTCAAACTTAAGGTCCTCGGACCAAATGTGGCCAAGAATGAGTTTGATGCCCCTGGTGTGACCAATGACAGTGTTGAGCCATATATGCTCACCCTGAGCACGCCGGGGAACCAGCGGTTCTTCCCCATGTCGTAGAGGTGAAGGTCACTGTAGAAGTCGCCCTCCAAGGTTTCTTCTTCTTCGTCGTCACAAACTCCACCAAACAGCACCGCTCGGCCTCCTGGTCCAGACACCA
>OMPJ01045569.1:0-45194 GCA_900312935.1 Carapus acus | reverse complement strand
ATAGCTACAGTCGACCCTCGTTTCTCTGGACAAATACAGACTGGACCTAGTCCGGACAATGAAAAGGTCCGGACATTGAAAATTGACTACCGGACATTGAAAATTGACTACTGTACAGTAAACAGCCTATATTGTCTCGCACACATACTCCTAGGCGCAAGCGTGGCTGCGTTGCTGGTGGCGTCGTCTGCCGCGAGAGCCACCTATCGGTCAAAGTTGTCATTCTTCGGACTGGAGCGGCTGGAGCGGACATTTAGTCCGGAAGGCGAACGTTGTCCGGACAATTGAAAGTCCAGACATGTGAAGTCGGCACAATCGAGGGTCGACTGTATTTTGTACCTGGGTTCAGAGCGTCATAGTTATTTGTACTGGGGGGTCAGAGCGACGCAGTTATTTTGAACCAGTCTGTCTGTTGGCCTGTTGGGATCTGAATTCTGGTTCTTGCCCGAGAGTCGAATTTTTGCATTTATTCTGTGCTTGCCTGCCTGTTTCTGGTTCCTCAGGAATGAGGAATCAGGGATTTTTATCGTCATTACAACAATTCACATGATGTAATGAAATTAAGGTGCTGAGTTCCAGTGCAAGCACAAGATGTATAAAGGGGAAAGCAGCAGAATGTAGCCACGGCCTCAGTTCATCGAGTAGGGATCTGGTGTTGGTGAGGAAGATGTTGGGGAGCAGTGGTATAGAAGGCTGCCTCTGTAGCCTCCCTAGCGCTAGCATAGGCATGTCAGTCTGTGGCCTCGCTACTGCGCCGGCCCCTCGCTTTTGCTTCCTCTCCATTCGCTGTCTCCGTCATCTGCGGTATGATCCATGGGGAGCCGCGGCCCCTTGCTATGTCTGCTGATAGGTTGTGGGAGCGGAGAACTGGAAATACTTCTCTCACAATGGAACCGGTGTAGATGTTATTGGCCTAGCAGAATGTTGGGGTGGTGGGTAAAAATAAAACATGCATTTACAATGCAAAACCAGAACAAAGAGCACCGGTCCGCTGCGTCTGTGTGCGCCGCCATGTTGCTTTCGCAGGTGAAATAAAACGTGCTTTATCAAAATAATTGAAAATACAAAACACCAGACCAAAGAGCACCAGTCAGCTGCATCTGTGCACGCCGCCGTGTTTTGTGTGTGAAAATAAAACATTCTTTAACAAAATTTATACAAAAGGAAACACCGGGAGGAAGAGGACCCAACCACTTCGTCCTTGTGCCATCGCCATCTAACGCCAGGTTCTGCATTCTGGTTTTGCCTGAGATCTGGATCTTCTGTCGGTCAATCCTGTCGTTATCTGTGTTGAGGATAGAATCTAATAACCCTGACAACAGCCAACTCTTTGGACATAGGTATAGGCACTCAGGGGGGCATAGATACTGTGGATACTCTTATGAATACCCGTCCTGGTGCCACCCTTTCAATGTCCTAAAGACTCCCTGCCCGACACCCACTACTCTATTCACTTAGTGTTCCTGTAAAACACCCCACTCCACCTCCAATCTGCACCATGGCTGAACATTTTCATCCCTCATGCCTGCCTCTAGTCTTATCGTCCCTCCATCATCCTTCTTTCTCCTATCTTGGTATAGTGTGCACACAATATTTCTACATTCATGTGGGACCTCAAATTGTCCCCAAGAGGCAATTCTATCAATTGCTCTGTGCAAAAAGTAAAAAAAAAAAACAACTACAACAGCCCGAACACATGATTACAGGTAAGTGCGTGGGAGTGCATTGGAGAATCCATCTGACGAGGTGAGGAGTTTGTTGCGTGCAGATCAGGGGTCGATTACCCGTGGCTTCAGCACCACATCTGGCTCTCAGTCTTAAATGAGAAAAACCTTCTCCTTGGATCTTTCATGTTATCCTGTCATTGAGACTAGTTGAAAAAAGGAAGAAAACTCTTGGCCTTTTTCTCACATCAGTCGATCAATTACAACCACTTCAGTGAAAAACCCCACTGTGAGTCTTGTCCAACTAGGGATAAATAAAGAGGGAGAAAAACCCTACCGCTCAGCTACTCTCTAGGTTCTGTAGGTGAGTATCAGGAGGTGTTCCTGTGTTTGAAGCATCCATGGCACAGCTGAGACTTCCAGGATAGAACGGAGAAAAAGCCCTTCCTCTCAACCATGCTCTAGGATTTGTCGGCAAGTGTCAGAAGGTGTCTCAACCTCTAAGCTCAGAGTCTTATAGAGAAATCTTTGGCTTGGCTAGAGTTCTTCCTCTTCTGTCTTTTCTCTCTTTGGGTTAGCGTCAGGAGCCGGTCCTGTATCTTGAACCCCCCAGGCCCAAGGCGAGCCTCCTGGAAAAGAGGGAGAGAAAACTAGAAAAGAGTGGAGAGGAAAATGGAAATGAGTGTGAAGACTTCAAAAAAGCCCTAACAAAGAAAGGGCAAAGAGGAGCCGTGGCCGAGCCACGTGGAAGTAGTGACAAGAGTGCAAAAGACCAAAAAGAAGTTTTTGAGAGATCCCCGACCATGTATACAATCATTGCGTATCATACAGTAGGTCATCCTATTTAGCAGATATTTAGCATACCACTGGTAGAGGGACACAGAGTTACACAGGCTCTGCAGGTAGTTTCCTTCTTAGCAGAAGAAGGGGCACACAAAGTATGTGAGTCAAACAGACTTCAAAAGTCAAGTACCACAAACAGGCAATTGTAATACCAAGGTGATCAGGTCATTTCTAAGCCAATATTCTCCTAAGCAAGATAAAAGAACCAATATAACGAGATAAAAAGCTAAAAGAATCATAATACAAATGCATCTCCCATCAAGGGATATACAGTTAAGAGAACCATAGCGATGTAACTGCAGCACAACTATAATAGTTACAACTGAATCATATGAAAGGACATGATATGAATGATTATGATAATGAATAATGATGATCATGCATATTTATAGAGATAGAACTGTATCTCATTGATCAACAATTGTATGCAATACCTCAAAGCAACGTTTCAATCTCTAAGTATCTCTCACAAAGTCCTCCACCGATTCATTAAGTTGTACTCTCATCAACACTAATTCAAGGTTGAAAATACACAATTGAGTGCAAGTTCTAATGTCATTATTTTGTGAGATCGTCAAGGAGGCAACAGAACACCGCAAGGTAAACATGCTGGATAAATGTTTGTGTTGCCACAGCATGCCGTCAACTATCCTTACCACAAATAGGCAGAAATTGTTTGTACCTGACCCATGCTACCTAGCCAACAGCTCTAGAGGCAGTTTTTCAACTGTGTTGCAACCCATGAAGTCCTGATGCAAATTCATATTTCATATCTCTGGCACAAAATTTGTTATGGATATGTTTCCTGGTGCAACACTTATCAGTTTCCCAGACTTCAGGCTAGTGTAAGAGGGAGGAAGTGACCCTTTTGTGGCTGGTCAGATGGCATCATCGCAGGAGTAAGTCATGTTACATTCATTTTTGAGAAAATATGTTTTTAATGAAGGTGGACGACATGACAGCGGTTGTTTCAGCCAAAATATAGATAGATAGAGGGAAGTGGAAACCATTGAGCCACCATGACAACCCATAGTGGGAGCAGCTGTATGACGATGAACAGAATATGGGACGGCAGTGGCTCATTCTGTAAGGACTTAATCTGGGGACTGGTGGGTGGCCAATTCAAGCCCCAGACCAGAAAAGTATGGAGCTTAGATTGGTGGCTGCAGGAAGTCCAGTTCGCCTCATGAGCACTGCTGAGATGCCCTTGAGCACCTAACCACAACCCATTGGGTGGGCTAAAGCCCCCACGCCCTGTAAAACCATACCGCATGACATGGCTCCTGTGTATAACTATTGTACTTTTGTGCCTGTGCAAGTCATTTCAGTGTTCCCATGTACACATGTACAATATTGACATTAATTGACTCAGTGTAAAACTTTTAGTTTCTCCTTAGGAAGATGAATAAACTGTCTGATATTGATTGATCATTTAATATCGCCATCTGTTGTTTTGAGTAAACAGACACTCTTCACATTCTAAACAAGTTATGCTCCAGAGGTGTTTTGGTCTTATGGATTGTTTGTAAGTCATTATTTTGCCAAATGCATAACAGCTGTGGCAAACTTGTCAACTAAAGTAACTCAGCAATGCTGTGGGCATTGTGGCGGGGATTGCGGCCAGAACACGTACTACGCAGAATGTGTGGGAATGAAAATTCGTTCAAGTTTTAATTATTTTCCATATTACGGCAGGTGTGTATGTATGAATATGCACAGATGTTCATAGCTTTGATGTTCAAGTACCAGTCAAGGGTATCAAGGGCTTACTTGCCATGAGTACATGGACCAGCCCTCGAGACACAGAGGAATTCATGTGTCCGGTTTTCTGAGAGTTGACAAAAATTATGGAGAGAAATAAGTAAGAAATTAGGAGAGAAATAAGTAAGAAACAAAATACTACTTAAAACAGAGCAGTTCAGACAAGACATTGAGGAGTAGCAGTTCAAGAGTAGCACCTGTATCAGGCGTGTAATTTCACAGATTTGTCCAAAATAATTTGAAGGCTCTGTTCTCAACTAATTGGCCAGTACATCCACCAGCAGGTGCATGCACACAAAGATGAAACAAACATTCTATTATTAAGCATTAAACTTGCCTTCTCCATTGTAGTTTGATTCACTGTCTAGCTGAAATGTCTAACAAAACATTTAGGAAAAATGTGATGGAAATACATTGACCTCTTTTTCTGCTGTGCGTGATGAAAGCTTGGCCAGTGATACATTATCATTGGCAGAGGTGCCTTGTTCTTATTTCCTTCCTCTTAACCTTTTGGTGCTCATCCTTTTTCCTCATCTGATCAATTTTCAGCCTTCGTCCTTGTTAACATCTCTCAAGCCATCTGCTGATGTCCCTTGTGCTTCTGAGCTTGTTAACGCAATAGAGAATCTAGTTAAAACCAAAATGGTGAGTGAATGTCGTTAGTACTACATGCACAGTAAAAGTGTAGTTGCTGTAGTCCTAGATACTCTTTAAAATACTGCTGCATGCACTGTATGTGTGACATGCATACATGTACGTCCGATCTGTGATCATTTTTAGTATGCATTACTAGCCAATTTTGCTTCTCTCTCTTTTTCAGACTCTGGAACCCAGAGTCTATCCAGGTTTTCCTTCCTTGTGTCCCCCTGACTACATTACACCCGTGCAGCCTCGCAACCCAGAGCTGGAACAGAGGGCTAAAGCCATGAGAGGACGCATGTAAAATCTAAAAGACTTAAACTCTTCTATGCTGCCTACTATATCTTATTAAAAGCTGTACTTGGCGCTGTTGTCCTCAAGTTAATGCAAATCACCTTTGCGTTAACTTGATTTATATGTAAACCCCAAACACAGTGCAATGCAAGTTTTGCACTAGGTGTCAACGTTAGCTACGTCTTGGGTGAGGAGTCTTTTCACTAACAGCTCGGAGGGCACACCTAGTTTGAGGGATCAATGGAGTCTGATCCTTATCTTTTTCTGTCGTCCTTGAAGACCACATACCATACCATAACAACCAACATATTAAGAGAGTGCAAATGATGCAGTGACAAAAGTATGAAAAAATTAAGTTGACAGAGAGACAGAGAGAGAGAGAGAGACAGAGAGAGAGAGAGAGAGAGAGAGAGAGAGGGGTATACAGATGCACAGCAGTACTCAGTAATAGTGACAAGATCACAATTGAATTTAGCATATATAAACTGTATGAGGATATGTGTGTTCATATAAACAGGGCATGTATATCAGGAGACGGGCCCGGACGCTTTGGCTGTCCATCATCAGTCGTCACAGAAGCGAAATGTCAACATTTCAAATAAAACACTGCCATCTTATGCAGAAAAAGGTCACAAACAATAGACAAACAGAGCAAGTTATTAAGTAATTTACAAATCCATCATAAATAAAAGTACACACATACACATATAAGGTGAACCTTTCAGACCATCCTGTGCAAATTAACTAAAAATGCTGTTTGCGCACCTTGGCTTCAGCACAGGCAACCACAATGTCCTCCATGTCCACAGACCAGCAAACATCACGCCCAAAGTGGATCTCATATAATTTTAATCCACTTCAAAGCTGAAAAGCTCCTCTCACCTGAAGCCACTTACACAGGGAGTGTTAGGAGTAGACCCAAGGCAATGCTTGAATTACTGTGCAAATTCAGCAGCATCTCACTGTAAATGTTATTAAGCATGTCAAATGGGCAGGTAGTGACATGGTCTGGAAAAGTTTGGAGAGATGAATCAGCTATTTAAGATATTATGGTGCCTGATTATTGAGTGCCTCACCTTGCAGGTGAGGAGAAAATTTTTTATTGTAATCTTGATTTGATTCATAGCCAATGTTTAGGCTCGGTAACCCTCTCGTAAGCGCTTTGCTTGGGCAACACATCTGGATTAGCGTCCAATGATGGATGGTTGGGTAGAACTTCAAATGAAAGTAAGATAGCACAAAACATCAAAGTTTTCTAATTTCCACTCAGGTTCGTTCTTAAGGAGCTGATTCAGACAGAGAAGGACTACGTCAAAGACCTTGGGGTAGTGGTAGAGGTAAGTAAAAACATTGCAACAGTAGGGAGACCACTTTAATGTAGTCAATGTATATTTCAATATATCTGACAAATTTCTTGTGAACCCTCAGGGCTTCATGGGTAGGATAGAGAATAAAGGTGTTCCTGATGATATGAAAGGAAAAGACAAGATAGTATTCGGAAACATCCATCAAATCTATGACTGGCACAGAGAGTGAGTATTCATCAGGACAACAATGAAGTACAGTAACTGAAATTGTAATCAAGAAAAGACAAAACAAGTAAAAATGTCACTTTGTGATAAGGATGTGAATATGATGATAGATAGCCAATGACAGTTAATACAGCCCTAACTTTGTTAGCATGTGATGGTCTAAGCATACTCCTTGTGTTTAAGCTTCTTTGTAGGAGAGCTGGAGAAATGTTTGGAAAACCATGAACTCCTCCCTGAGCTCTTCATCAAACACGTACGTTTGCTTATGTTTCAAGACACTCTGCCAGATCATAGGATAGAATAGAATAGAATAGAATAGACTGAAATAAACCTTTGCAATCCCATGACAGAAATTCACATTGTCACAATTATGATAGAGATACAGATATGAAGAGGGCAGATATAAAAGATACAATCCCAATAATAAAGGGCAACAAATAAAGGACAACATACATATTTCTGGTATTTACCTGAATATCACCCAGAATGTTTGTACCTAAACAGAACAGGTAGGTAGGTAGGTAGGTAGAGAGGTAAGTAGGTAGGTAGGTACTTTATTGTGATCCAGGACATTAAAGGCCCCAGCAGCTCAGGGTGATACAGAAGTTGGAAGATCCTGAAGAACTTTGCAGTATACAATAA
Source organism: Carapus acus (assembly GCA_900312935.1). NCBI lineage: Eukaryota > Metazoa > Chordata > Actinopteri > Ophidiiformes > Carapidae > Carapus > Carapus acus. The sequence continues at coordinate 37,819 of OMPJ01045569.1, read as the reverse complement.
CACTAAGAACGGACTGATGATCTAAGAATGTACTATTTACTCGCACTAAGGAACTACCTTACAATATACAATTTACAACATTGTTACTTATCACCATTAGTCACTTATCAATATACAATACAATACAATACAATTTAATTTGGACACAGGTGTAGGGATGCACAGTAGTAGTAGGAGCAGGGCCCAGATGTCCGCAGGTCCATCATCACTGGTGGTGTTCTACTTGCCAGCTATGTACGGGATAATGTACGCGTCGGAGGTCATTGTTGCTTGATAATCACCGAGAGGTGTCCCCACCACCCGACGCGAAGCGGAGGGGGGGGGGACACCTCAAGGTTTCATGCTTCCCAAATATGCTGAAAATAATTTTTAAATTGCTCATGTTTGTTCCGTGACGAAGCGTGACGCGGGCAACAGTACGTAAATAATCCGGAGTGGAACTAAACGCTTTGGCGCGGATTGATATGAATGCAGGAAGTTCAACTCTGAGTCTCTGATTTCGCAGCGGTCCGTTATTGATAGTCGAGCGGTCATTATACGAAAATAATGACTGCTCACGTGACCAATAACGGCCAATCAGAACCAAGCATTCACACAAGCCGTGTAATAAGGGATAATAGAGCATAAGACAACACTTTGGGAATATGATAACTTACTTAGCAATATTACAGAAGATAATAGCCAATGTACAGCCCATCAAGTACAGTTGGGGGAGGGCAGTTGTTTGTATCCATGGGGGTATGTAGGTAGCAATAGAGGAATGTTCTGTATGCAAACAGTTGTGTGTATGTAAGGCAAAGTCAGTGTACAAAGATTTCTTATCCTGTAACGCACTTCTCTACTATTACATCCATTTCTTCCCTTCCCAAAACCCTTGTTCCTCCCCTCCTCACAACAGTTGAGAAAATGTACAGTTGCACAACCAACGGAACAAAAGAATTCTTAATTCTGTTGGTCTTGCACTTGGGCCGTAGCAGCCGTTCACTGAACAGTGACACTGAACAGACACTTTGGTCGACTTTGTCGACTTTGGTCTTTCTTATCCAAGGCATCAGTGTCCGTGGTCAGTGTTTGCTGTTGAGGTGAACACCCACGGATCTACAACATAGTCTTCCACCACCTCCTCCAGGCTGTACTCATCTGCCGGCCTTCCCAAGGCCCCGGCTGCTTTCAACATCCACGTTAACGCCAGCAGCTGTGAATTAGCCTGTGAGTTCCTTTCTCTGCCGGACTGTCTGAACTTTGTGCAGCATGCTCAGGGTCCCATGCATAGTTAATGTCACACTCTGGACCTCATGTGTTCCACTGACATCCCTCTTACAAACCCACAGTGCCTGGACCTGGCTATCGTGGACCATCATGCAATTCCATTTAGTGTTCCCACCACCCAGCCTTGGGACAGACCCAATCGAATCATCCTGTACAGGAATATTAAGACAATCAGTGCTCTGGCTTTATCTCACCTGATGAATGACCACTTTTTTTCCTCCAACTCCTTGCCTGATGAAGTGGTCACCTGCTACAACACCACGCTATCCTTCAGTCTTAACTCTCTTGCTCCTCTCACGTCGCTGACTATCTCATCCTCTCTTCCTGCTCCATGGTTTACCCTTGAACTCCATAAAGCCGCTGGTCGGAGGTGGGAGAAGCTCTACAGAACTGGCCTCCCTATTCACCAACTTGCTTTCAAGGAACATGTCAGTTCATTTAAAAATGCTCTCTCTTAAGCCAGGACTCAGTACTATTCCACTCCCATCTGATCCCAACATAACAACCACAGGGCACTGTTCTCCACCATTAGTTAACTGCCTCTGTCATTCCCATCTTGAAAGAGATCAGTTTGGATCCCAATCAACTTGGCACATATCGACCAATCCTCAACCTCACTTTCATCAGTAAGGCACTCTGAAGAGCAGTTGCCACCCAACTCCACCATCAAATGTCCACATCGAATTTTCTGAACCATTTCAAAATGTCTACAAGGCCCACCACAGCACTGAGACAGCCCTGGCACATCAAATGTTCACATTGAACTGTACAAATCATTTCAACTTGCCTACAAGGCCCACCACAGCACTGAGACAGCCCTCATGAGGATCACGAATGAGCTCCCAAGGGCTATGGATTCTGGCCACATCAGCATTATGGTCCTGTTGGACCTTGCTGCTGTCTTAGACAGTCTCCCACTCCATTCTTTTGACATACCTTTCCACCCACGTTGGACTCGATGGTACTGCTCCGTCGTGATTACACTCCTATCAGTCTGACTGAAAACAGTTCATCACAATTAATGGATCCACCTCTGACCCTGCTTTTGTTGACTATGGTGTGCCACAGGGTTCTATCTTTGGACCCTCCTCTTCACCATCCTCTCCCACAAGCTCTTATCAACTTCCTGCATGAAATAAAATCCTGGATAAGCACCAACCTGCTCCAACTCAACAGCCAGAGAACAGAAGTCACTACCATCGCTCCTAACTCCCTGCTTCACAAGGGTGCGGATCTTGTCCTCACAGTTAATGGCGTCTGCACCTCGCTGTACACAGACTCAACCGTTTCATTTGACTCACACATTAAATCTGTCATCAAATCTGCCTTTTTACACCTCAGAAACATTTCCAGACTCTGGCCATCACTCTCTGACTCTGTGGCCATGCATCCTGCATGGGGTCACCAATAAAATGCTGGACAGGCCTCAACATTTTTAAAACTCGGCAACTAGGGTTCTCACCAACACCAAAGGCTGGCAGCCCTACCCCTACCCTCAAACAGCTGCACCGGGTCCCCATCAAATACCGTTTAAGTTTAAAACTTCTCATTCTCACTTACAAATCCCTGCATCCTGTTGCCCCTCAGTATTTAACAAACCTCTTTCATGTTCACCATCCTTCATACAACCTGTGGTCTGCCAACGTGGATCTCTTCACCATCCCCTGCACAAGCAGACGCACCTTTGGGAGCATGGCCCTCAGAGTGGTAGGCCCCACTCTGTAGAACTCCCTCCCACCACATCTTCGCCAAGCCCAAACCCTGAAGTCCTTTAAATCTACCGTTGAAGAGACACTTATTCTCCCAGGCCTTGGACTGCTGAATTTTGCCCTGATCTCTAGTCCATGGGCCCCTTCCACTCTCTTTGTTACAGTCACTGATGGTGATCAGGCTACTTAATACGCACAGTTCTTTGTTGTGCTGGAGCTGCTCCTCTAGATTCTCTGTCATTGCTGAGAGGGCTCTCATAAAGTATCAGTGTTGTTTTTTACAGGAGAGAAGACTCCACATGTATGTGATCTACTGTCAGAATAAACCCAAGTCAGAGTACATTGTCGCAGAATACGACACATATTTTGAAGTGAGTAATCTTTTCAAATGTTGAAATACAGTACTGTGAGAACCTTTAACGCTCATCTATAATAGCTGTACATCATGTAGAGAATGACAATAGACATATCAATTGACTAGAATAGAATGGAATTGATTTACCTTTATTGTCATCATACCCAGTTTACAACAAGAGTGGAGTAGAATATGAAGGATAATGTATGTAAAAGAAAGCTGTTTTAGGAAGTAGAACAGAATTAAAAGCACAGTGACTGATCAATGTTTTGGTCTGAAATGTAAGGGAATGCATATAGAACTGCTCACAACTCTATGTGTGTCTGTGTGTGTGTGTGTGTGTGTGTGTCTGTCTGTCTGTCTGTCTGTCTGTCTGCGTGTGTCTCTGTTTGTTTCTGTCCTCAAGACAATTCAGCAGGACATCCAGTCCAGGTTGAGCATCAGTGATTTCCTGATCAAGCCGATACAGAGAATCACAAAATACCAGCTGTTACTAAAGGTAATCAAAGATAAACTCAAGGTAACATACCTGTTTCACATACCCATATGGTCTCTTGGTAAACCTGACTTTTTATGTTGGTCTAAGGACTTCCTGAAGTACAGCTCAAAGGCTGGCATGGACTGTCAACACATTGAGGTAATTTTAATTCTTCAGAATTTCATTTACACCTGATTTGTTTGCTTTATTGTCTTGTTATTTTACCAAACAAACACAAATTAGATGAGTGAAAATTTGTTTTGGGGATAGTTAATGGATAAACATATAACAAATGCATCAACATCCCTCTTGACACAAAGGAATGTGCAGTGTGTTATTTTTTCTCCTCTTGTCATGTCTTTTAGAAAGCAGTGGATTTGATGTCACAAGTTCCTAAGCTGTGTAATGACATGATGAACTTGGGCCGTCTACAGGGATACGAGGTATGTGTCTTCCTCGGCTCTACAGCCACCTGTAGAGCACAGTCAGTTGACTATTGCAGTATAGTTTTTGCTGCCATTCTTCTTCCTATCGTTACTATCAATATAGTGAGGCTAGAAAACAGTTATCAGTGTTAGAGTGGTCAGCAGTCACTGACTGACTCAGTTGTATCAGTAGTAGTGGAGTTGTAGAAAGCAAACATTCCAACAAAGCAACAAACATTCATAATGCATGCTCCTGTGTTTGTGCAATGGATAATTACTTGAAAGGGACGTGCACGAAATAATAGCACTTTGGACCTAGTGGAGTTAGTAAGGTCATTTATTCGTGAAAATAGAGACGTCAGTCAGAAAGCCTTTAGGATGAAGCCATCACACATTATACATGCATTTATCTATTAAATAAAGGGACATCATTCCAGGCATTGTTCAGAAGAACAGCATACTTAAAAAGCCAATTGGAGAAGGGAAACAAAGTGCAAAAATCATACACTGCTCTGCTTTAATTATCTCCAGTGTTTTAAAATGGGAAGCAAAAGCAGAGAATAGCCAGACTGGCAAAGACTACTGACAAAGAGTAGTGTGACAATTGGAGGATGCCTGTGTGAGACAAATCTTTCACTAAGAAGCCCCTGCAAAGTGCCTCTGTTGAGAAAAAAACATGTGCTGAAGAACGTTCAGTTTGCCAAAGAACATGGCCCTAAAGAGAAATGGAGAATGATTTTGTTGACCGATGGATCTAAGCTTACCAGGGTCATAGACCGTTTTTTAGATGACTCCCAGGCACTGAACTTAAACCACAGTCCACCCTGAAAACAGTGAAGCATGGTTGTGCAACCATCATGTTATGGGACTGTTTCTCTCTCTATGGTGTCAGGCCCACTAATCATAAAAATCATATATATGGGATCATGGATCAGTTTGCACACATCAAATAAATTGAAAAAGCCTTTCGCTGAAGAAGAAATTCATTTCAACAAATTTCCATCTATGCAGAAGACATTTGAGTTTGTAAAGAAAAACACAGACATTGATATTTTTTTATGCGTAAATTCTTTATGCATACTAATTTTCTTATTTTGTTAAGTTAAATTAATTGATATGTTTTTATATTGATACATTTTTATTCCCATTAAGCTATGTAAATTAATATATTTTTCTGCATGCGTTGCTTTAGAATGTAGTACGCACTGTTCCAGATGCATGGAAATAAATACTTTTAGAATGATCATGGGTTTTTCTCCCATTTTCAAAATACTGCTACTGTTTTGAGCACAACTATAAGTGTGTAGGGAAGGCTGCCTTTTTAGATGTTAATTTATGCATGTAAAAGGTAACTAACATTTTATCATGGAACAGGTGCCCTCATAAGAATGCACAGCATGTAAAGAAATAGTCTTTAGTCCACTGCTAATTTCTTCTTCCTGTAAAACACAATACTGTAACGCTCATCTATAATAAGCTGCACATCATGTTGAGAATGGCAATAGACATATCAATAGACTAGAATGAATGGAATAGATTCCCCTTTAATTGTCATTGTACCCAGTTTACAACAAAATTGGAGTAGAATGTGAAGGAGAATGTATGTAAAAGAAAGCTGTTAGTTTTAGAAGTGGTAGAACAGAATTTAAAAGTGCAGTGAGTGATCGATGTTTTGGTCTGAGATCATAAGAATGCACAGCATGGAAAGCAATTGTCTCTAGTCCAGTGCTAATTTCTTCCTCTGTCAAAACCTCAGATAACACCATGCGTCTGATCATACGTTGACCAATTTCTTGGCAGGGCAAATTGACTAGCCAAGGTAAACTACTACAGCAAGAGACGTTCTTTGTGACAGAGCAGGACGCTGGTGTTCTGTCACGCTCCAAAGAGCGCAGGGTCTTTCTCTTTGAGCAGATTGTTATTTTCGGTGAGCTGCTCAGGAAAGGATCATCAACACCGGCGTACCAATTCAAGAAGAGCATCAAGGTACAAAGTGCAATGATGTAACATTGATATCTACTTAACTCTCATGAAAATACATTCCTCAAGTGTTGTCATTTATTGTTTGTTTGTGTCATAATTTTCACGTACAGTATCAGCTGTGTGTGAAAATAAACCCAAGCAGTGTTTCCCAATCTATCGGATCCATGGCATTTGTATTTTACATCTGAAGAATCACCAGGCACACCACCAAACACAGAGGTCATAATAAGTATATTTACTGAAATAAAATGTAAATGTAGATTCAACAGACTTAGTGTTAAACCTGGGCCCCGTTTAGTTGAGCACAAAGCTGATATTCTCGATGGAATGGATGAGAAACATATGAGGCTCTTCCTCAAAAGCTCCTATGTCTCTCTGTTTTGCATCTTTATGGCAGTCATGCTAGGCAGGCCACCTTGCATAGATTGTGGAGAGAGGGAGCAGAACTGAAATAGCTTTATTTGCCAGAATGGGGAGCGTCTTGGCAGCAGTTAGCCAAAATTGTCCAAGTTTACTTGGAAGCCTAACACTCTTTGACAGTGTTCCCTCAAAATTTGTGTTTTTCAATTCCCTCGATAATATCAGCTTTGTGCTCAACTTAACAGATCCAGGTTACACACTGAGTAAGTTAATTGAGCGCGGATTTTCCTTCTATTTTCAATAAATGTTCTTTTTGGGACATTTCTGTCAGGTGGTGTGCCTTGTGATTTTTCTTTTGTAAAATAGTGCCTTGGCTGAAAAAGTTGGGAAACACTGGCATAGGGTATCAGGTGAAGCTGTATGATACTCCATGGCTTACCCGATGATTTCTCATGGCAGTCTCAAGTGCCACTGCGAAGGCATCGGCCAAAACTACATTACAGTATTACATTCATTTTAATGTTAAAATAAAAAAGTCACTGACTTGTGTTGTCACACACTCGCGTACAGGTATCCTGTCTTGGTATAGACGACAGCATGGATGGCGATCCCTGCAAGTTTGTCTTGTCGTGTCGAGGGTCCTCAGAGCGTTTCACCCTGCAGGCTGCCAATGTTGACGTCAAGCAAGTCTGGGTTACAAACATCCAGCAAGTCCTGGATGCACAAAGCAATTTCCTGTCAGGTGAGCAAAGGTCAATGCACTGGAAATCGTGGTCATCAACCTTACCATAACAATAATCTCAATCATATAATTTGTTATTCATCACATTTGACTTTTGTTTTTTCCTTGTCGCAAGAAGTAACAGTAACATTGAGCAGTCAAGGAGAAATACTGTATAGAGTTATTTTATATTCCTACACACGTCTTCTTCTTCTCCTGGCTACTCCCCCCAGGGGTCACCTCAGCAAATCATCCCTCTCCATCTCCCTCTGCCTCTCCATTCATGCACTGAAACACAGACTTCCCATGTGTCTTCCTTAACTACATCTATGAACCTTTAGTCTTCCTCTTTTGCTCCTACCTGGCAGCTCCACCTCTGACACCCTCTGTCCAATATGTCCACTTTCTCTCCTCTGGGCATCACCAAACCATCTTGCCTTTGACCTTATTCCCAAATTGCTTCATCTTAGCTGTTCGTCTGATGATCCAATTTTTTATGCTGTCTAGCCTGGTCACACCCACATAAACCTTCAGCACCTTCATGTCTGCCACCTCCAGCTCAGCCTGTTGTCTCTTAGACAGAGCCATTGTTTCTAAACCTTGCATCATGGCTGGTCTCTTAACCATCTTATAAAACTGAACTTTCGGCTCAACTGCTCCTCACCTATAATAGATCATTCCTGACACTCCTCCACCCCTGACAACCTGCTTGCAGTCTATTCTTCATCTCTCATGTGCACTATCCATTACTCTGAATGGTTGACCCAATTTATTTAAAGTCGTCCTTCCTCATTATCTCTATTATTTACAACATCATCTGTTTTTACCTGCCTCATTCTCATTCATACACATGTACCGTACTCTGTGTCATGCTACTGTTGACTAATTCTTCCACTGTCCAGTGCAACTCCCTACCTCCCGAGGTTCTCCATGCCCATGGGGACTCTTACTTCAGTCTGTCTATCACCATTGCAAAAAAAGAAGAGGCTCAGGGCTTATCCCAAATGTCGTCCCACTCTGACCCTGACCCCTCATGTGTGTGGACAAAATAACCAAAAACCATCAACCAATGTTGTCTGAATTAACTGAATTATATATGTAAACCCAGCAGCACATTCTGTACAATATTATTGTTATTTGTCGGAAATATCCAGAAATTACACAAAGCACAGGGGCCATGATTCTTCCTGCCTGGGATTTTTCAATATACCATGATTGCCTTTGCTTGTCTCCCTTAATGGAAAAAAGTAACTTGATTCCTGGTCAACAGTAAGTAAGTGTGGGTAAAGGTTCCCTGCTATCACTGAAGTTAAAAAATTTTATTCGATATTTGTAGCTCTAGTGTCTCCCATTGAATACCAAAAAGAGAAGAGCGGAGGAGGAGGCCCCTCCAACTTATCGACCAAGAGCCGCTGTTCCTCCGAGGCCCGTCCATCTCTGACCTCTCATTGCCGGCCATCCTCATCAATAGGATTTGTGGAGAAAGAAAGTGGGAGGAATCAACTGAAACTTTCTACATCCACTGGTGGTTCATCGTCTTTCAACCCCAGGGTGAGTCACGAAAGCATCTCTCCTGCAGCCTGCAGAGTTGGTTGAGACTCATATAAACTGAAATTTGTGTTTTTTTTCTCATGAATCCGCTAAGTAGGAGTAACCTAACTATTTGACCTTAATAGGAGTAAGTGCATGCAGAAACCTGCCTTTTATTTTTCTCTAAAGACAGATAAACAGACGAGAAAATTAAGGCTTTCATCATATCTCTTGTCTCTGCTCTCCTGTCCCTTCATCTCCTCTCTCCCAAGGACGTTGAACACGATTTAGATGGTATCTCCTCCACTGTGCTGGTGACTCAGGATTATTCTGCACTCAAAGAGAATGAGATCTGCGTGAGTCACGGGGAAACAGTTCAGATTCTGGCCATTAATCAGCAGAATATGTATCTTGTATATCGGCCAGCCAATGCCCAATCACCTGCTGCAGAGGGCTGGGTGCCAGGAGACATTTTGGGTCCATCGGCAAAGACCATAAAAGACTCATCCTCAGCATCATCCTTCACTTCGATGGTGGCTAATGCAAACAACATCAAGTAAGTACCCACCTCCACCGCAGATGCACTCCCTGCTATGGTTTCAATCCATAAGCACTCCGATTGGACAACACAGCTAAAGGCGTCAGAAGTTCTTCCCAGCCACCATCGCGTTATTAATTTATTAACTCCTTTAACTTGAAGATGACAGATAGTTTTCTCTCACATTTATACTGAGAAGACTGCAGTCCCTTTATTTGTGTCCTACATTCCAGCTATAAGGCAAATAGATGGGAGCTGACTCAAAAGTGACATACAGTACCTAGTAGTGTAACAAATCTCTGGAGAAACAACCCAATGAACTATTAGTTTAACCTCACACTTTGCTCAAGACAGCAGAGAAAAACATTTAAACCCGTGGCTTTAAACAGGATATTTTCTCAACACCATTTTTTTTTGTTTGTTTGTTTGTTTGTGTTTTTTAGTTGTTTTTTAGTTGTTGTTTTTTTTTGCAGTTTTCATGTTATGAAAAATAAAAGCTGAGCAGGACATTGTAGCAGATTCAGGTGGACCTTTTCTCTGCTTGGAGAAAGTTTCTTCTGTTGTCTGTGGCAATCTGTATAGAGTTAATCTTTTAATCCTTGTCTTTGTAATTGTTGAATGTGGAATATTTTTCTGTTGTTTTGATTTTGTTTCACATCTTCACAGTACAAATTAGATATTATTAGTTTTTTGTTAGTTTTTTGTTGTAGTTGTTGTTTTTTTGTTTGTTTTTTTGTTTTTTGTTTGTTTGTTTTTGATGGAAGTCCAAAAATTCCTGTTAAAACTATTTTGCACTACTGGAATACAACTCCCTAATGAAGTTAGGCTGTGCAATATATTTGGCTGTGTGATATCTGGCTGAGTGGAATGATTTGTGATACAAAATGCATTTTAGATGTGTAAAATAAATGATAAAACAAAATGTAATAGAAGGTACAGACTGATTTCAGCAACACATCATACAGATAACAAAAGCATGGCGCATTTAAGTGAGATGATAATTTGTACTTTGAGTAATTACAAGTTTGATTCAATGTGCAGTTACACATTTTTAACAAGCAATATTTGGTTATGTGTGCACTTAATACATATACATTTCTGTGTCAAGTGTTCATATCAAAATTCCATATGAATGTCCAATAGAGAGCTTAAGAATCATTGATGTTAATATTATCCATTCTGTGGCAGCCAGCTAGAAATGGGCTGTAATCACTCATAATGATGAAGTGTAGTTAACTTATCAAAGGACAGCACAAAATAAAATAACTTTTACATAGATTTGAGCATTTTATGTTTTCTGTGCTTGTAGTATCTCTTTCTTTCGTGGGTTTTGCAGTTTCAGATCACACTAACCCAACTGCTTTTCGACGCCACAACCTGAATAAAATTTTTGTTGATCCTCTCCATAAAGAAATATTACATCAGTCCCATAAAGAAAACCGACCAAAACTTACAAAATCAAAAGACTTGCTGTGCTCTCCAATTGACCCATTCTTTTTGAAATAACAACAGCTGATGATGGGTTTGGGTTACCTGTCAGAGCTTGAATTTTCCACACTATCTATTATCAAAAATAAAGCATTGGAAATTTGCTGTTAAATTGGCTCATGTAATGGGTCAGAAATTTATGCACTTACCATTCACAAAGCTATACTATCAGTCAGCCTGCAGTGCAAGTGATGATGGCTTCTGCACACACATGGTCTCACAAAAACTGATGCGTGACATTTAAAACTTAACCCAACATGGTGACTTTTTTTTTCAGTGGTCATGTATACAATGTTCCGCCATCAACCCATCCCAGAAGAGCAGTGGGCAATATGAATGTCTTGTGAAAGAACAAGACCAAGTGAAAGAACAGCTATTATTTCACAAATAGGAACAATTTCACATTGTTAGATAGATTCCCACAATGTGTGCTGTGCGCCAGAAACAAATATGTCTTATTGGAAGCTACTCAGAGTTCCAATAGTCAAGTAGCAACAGCACAACAAAGTTGAAGTGACATGATACAATTAACAGTTAAAACAAAGTAACTATGAATATTTCATAGATGTTGTTGCTGACCTCAGCAACTCACTGCAGTCTGTGGAAGACATTCGCAAGACTACCTGTAACAATTTAAGAGTATACAGCACACCACTAATGTCACTCACGTGACCGAAATGTCATGTGGGGATTATGAAATAGTGCTCTTCCCCCAAAATATTTCTGGTTGTGTTTTAGCAATGATTTTTGTCTCATAGCTGTGTTACAGTGTCATATTCTGTAACAAAGAATGAAAATGTTCAGGTGGCTTATCAATTACCAAGTCATTAAGTTACAAACATGATAAATGAGTGCTGCTGAGGACCATTTACAGAGAGCATTGCAATAAAAATATTGCATTAAGTGAGATGTTGAAATTATTCAATGTTCTCAACACGTTTCTCATTATTTTTGGCTCATTTTCTAGGAGCTTCCCACCTTCAAAAGTATCATTTTGATCTCACATGATGCTGATTGCAGATGTGACATAATTTAGGACTTAACTTAATGATTGTCTTTACCTCAGCAACGGCATCACACAGCACCTATAGAGCTCTTTTTTCACTGGTGGGTTGCCTTTGGTTCCTCTACCAAACAGGAAATCTTTATCATGGAACACCCTACGCTCGAAAAAGTATCTAGATGCCAGGCATGGAGCCATCATTGGGACCAGGGGTCAAGAAAATAGCCCCCATAAACCCAGGGAATCCACACCCAACTCTTTGCTCTCCTCACCTGCCACCACTGCAGCCAAGACCAAAGTGAGTACAGCAGGCACAAGCACGAGCTTGATGTCCTAAGTGTTCCAGAACCTTATACCTGTCACCATGTTGACGGCCTCACTGCGTCCTTTTTGTGCTTGTGTTCTGTATTCAAGATGAGAAGTACTTAAATTTCCCTTTTTCACCGGCAAAATCATTGTTATTCGTGACTTTCTGTAAATACCTGTAAATGCGGGGTTGATGTTCAAGACAAATGCAATAAGTCATTGTGGTTTCAACCTACACCTGAGTGCCCTTGAATGTCAAGATTTTACTTCACTTCAGTTTCACTTCACCTCGATGATGTGCTCCATAGTTTGTTCCTCCACACATGCACACACTGGGCTTGGGCTACCGCCCCATTTGTGAAGGCTGGCCAGGGGGCCATGTCCAGTCCTAGACCAGACAAGGGCACAATATTATGCTGCAGAGTAGGACAAAGCCAATGCTGAGGTGCACAGTGTGGAGGTTGCTGCCACCCATTTTGTGCAAGAGAGCTTGCAGAGCAGGTTGTTCCTGGACCTCACTTTAGCTGCTTTCCCTTGTAAGTGTTCCTTGAAGGACTGGTTTCTGTTGAAGGTCGTAACAAGATATGTTGGATAGGGTGTGTGCTTTAGTTTGAGTCCGTTTAGAAAGATGTTTAATTCTCTGGCAGCTTTAGCATAAAGTCATTAGGGACGTCGACGGTTTTAGCTTGGCTTGGTTTTAGTTGCCACATTTTGCAGTACTGGTCCAGTTTTGAGAGGTCCTTGAGAGGTTTTTGAGAGGTCCTTAGTCAACACCTCTTTTGTGGTGAAGTCTGATGCTTCAAATGCCAGACAGATGTCGTCTGTGTATATGAATTTGTGGAATTTGATGGTGGGTAGGTCGTTTGTGTAGATGAACAGAGCTGGAGCCAGAGCTGAGCACTGAGCCTTGCGATAGTCCATTTCACTGTGTTCTCCAAGTACTTTTGTCCAGACCAAGGTGGACTCTGACCCTCCGGCTGGATAAAGAGTTACAATAATTGCTGTTGCCCCAAGCAGGAAGCACCTTTGTTAGTTTCAGTTAAAGGCCTTTGTGCCAGATAGTATCATAGGCTACTGTGAGGTCTAGAAACACAGTCCCTGTGTTAAATCTATTCTCAAAACCATTTTTGATGAAGGTGGTTAGGGACAGTACTTGTTCTCCTGTGCTGCAGTCCTTGTGGAAACCTGCCTTATTCAAACAAAGAATGCTCTCGACTCCTGAGGAGATTCGGCTCCTGAGGCGTTCCAGGACTTTGAACAGAATACTGAGAAGGGAGATTGTGCGGTAGCTTACTGGTAATTTGTGGTCCTTGCCAGGTTTTAGAATGGCAATGACTTTTACAGTCCACCATGTCTTCGAGATCCTGTTGGTCTTTACCATCCATCCATCCACCCATCTATTTTCTGCAGCTTATCCGGGGCCAGTTTGCGGGGGCAGCAGTCTCAGAAGGGAAGCCCAGACTTCCCTCTCCCCAGACATCTCCTCTAGCTCCTCTGGGAGTATCCTGAGGCGTTCCCAGGCTAGCTGGGAGACATAGTCCCTCCAGCGCATCCTGGGTCTTCCTCGCAGCCTCCTCCCAGTTGGACATGCCCGGAATACCTCCCTAGGAAGGCGTCTGGGAGGCATCCGGTGTAGATGCCCGAACCACCTCAGCTGGCTCCTCTCCATGTGGAGGAGGAGCAGCTCTATTTTGAGCTCCTCCCAGGTGGCAGAACTCCTCACCCCATCTCGTAGAGTGCGTCCCGCCACCCTGCGGAGGAAACTTATTTCGGCCGCGTGTACCCAAGATCTTGTCCTTTCGGTCATTACCCAAAGTTCATGACCATAGGTGAGGGTAGGAACGTAAATTGACTGGTAAATCGAGAGCTTTGTCTTCCTGCTCAGCTCCTTCTTTACCATGACAGAACGGTACATCGACTGCATCACTTTTCAGCATCAGTGCTTTTCAATTGGAACACACTCTCCGGTCCCCCTTCTTAAACAGAGGGACCACCACCCCGGTCTGCCAGTCCAAGGGCACTGTCCCCGACTACCATGCGATGTTGCAGAGGCGTGTCAGCCATGACAGCCCTGCAACATCTAGAGACTTGAGAAACCTGTCAGCTGCGTCAGGACACCCACAGGACAAATGAGCCCTGTAGGCCTCCTTCTTCAGCTTGACGGCATCCCTTACTTCCGGTGTCCACCACCGGGTCCGGGGATTGCCACCACGACAGGCACCACAGCCTCAGGCTGCTGCTTCGACTATGGAGGTGGAAAACATGGTCCACTCGGACTCCATGTCCCCAGCCTCCCTCGGGATCTGTGTAAAGTTCTCCCGCAGGTGGGAGTTGAAGGTGTTTCTGATGGAGGGCTCCGCCAGACATTCCCAGCAGACCCTTACAATACGTTTGGGCCTGCCGCGTCTGTCCGGCTCCCCCGCAGGCGGCTCCAACTCACTACCATGTGGTGATCAGTTGACAGCTCCGCCCCTCTCTTCACCCGAGTGTCCAGAACATGCGGCCGGAGGTCAGATGACACAATTACAAAATCGATCATTGACCTCTGGCCTAGGGTGTCCTGGTGCCAACTGCACAAATGAACACCCTTATGTTTGAACATGGTGTGTGTTATTGACAAACTGTGATTAAAACAGAAGTCCAACAACTAAACACCGCTCGGGTTTCAGGGAGGCCGTTCCTCCCAGTCACACCCGTCCAGGCACTACTGTCACTGCCTGCATGGGCGTTAAAGTCCCCCAGTAGAACGATGGAGTCCCCAGATGGTGTACGATCAAGTACCCCCCGAGATCCTCCAAGAAGGCTGGGTACTCTGCACTGCTGTTTGGCCCATATGCCAATACAACAGTGAGAGACATGTCCCCAGCCCAAAGGCGCAGGGACGCACCCTCTTGTTCACCAGGGAAAACTCCAACACGTGCTATTAATAAGCCCACTCCTGCTCCCGCCTCTCCCCACGGGCAACTCCAGAGTGAAAGAGAGTCCATCCTCTCTTGAGAAGTTGTGGATAGACGTGAGCCTGACTATTTCTAGTCGGTAACGCTCTGCCTCCCGCACCAATTTGGGCTCCTTCCCCCACAGTGTAGTGACATTCCATGTTCCGAAAGCCAGCTGATCTGTCTCTGTGAGACAGGGTTGGTCTTTACAATCCTGATAAAGAG
Organism: Carapus acus; assembly: GCA_900312935.1. Classification (NCBI taxonomy): domain Eukaryota; kingdom Metazoa; phylum Chordata; class Actinopteri; order Ophidiiformes; family Carapidae; genus Carapus; species Carapus acus. Next base: position 22,493 of record OMPJ01045569.1, on the reverse strand, counting down.
TTTGCATTAGCCAGGCTAACGCTCAGGGGTCAAGATGTATCAAGTGTTTTGATGTTACAGCTTCTTAAGTGGTTCCAAGACATTCATACAGCTGTCACGAGCCGGCTCACAAGCCCTGACATAAGTACGGAGCGGGGCAGCGCAGCTGCGTAATTAAACGATTTATAAATAAAATACTATATATATACTATATACTATAATATAAAATACTCAAAATAACCATTACCAAAACCAAACCAAAACAAAACAAACCAGGCCAAAGCCAAACAAAGAGCCTATGTGGTGCTCTCAGGTGGCTATGAGCGAGCTACAGCCGCAGCCCCCCCATAAGAACGGGGTTCTAACCCCAGACCACAAATAATCAAACTAATTGTTTCTAATCAAACTATTGCCAAACCAAGGATGACTTAATAACGAATAAGGCTAAAGTCACCCTTTTTTTTTTTTTTTTTAAACAAGAGCTAAGGTGACGCATGTCATCAATAGATGCAACTTAACGTAACTTACGCTTTTCCCAAGCAAGAAGCAAATTAAGAGAGAGACGGTAAAGCCCAAAGAAGAGATTGACTGATGATGACAGCCTCAATGGGCTTTGACAATTCTTTGGCCTGGACATGCTGGGTGCCTTCGCACCGGAGAAGACTGGACATTAGCCACTGCTGGATCATAACCTTGGATCATAACATGGCTTCAACAACTTAAAGTGGCACAGCTGATATGCACTCTGCACTCCCTGCAGCCTGCGCTCAGGGATGGATGGACCGATCCATCTTGCTTTCAATGTCAAAGCAACAGGTAACAATGCCAGTACCTGGTCCCCCCCCCAACATACACGGAGCTCAGCTCGTCTGTGGGAAAATTTTTCCTTTTTCCCTTGCAGAGGAAATGATGCATCTAATCTGTGCTGAAAGCCACTCACATATCCACGCACACTTGAAATCTTGAACAGAGGAGCAGGGGCTACACCCTGATTGGGTCTACCAGTAGGACAGTAGATGTGACACGTTTTGACATATGCGGCTACATACTTTTTTGCATACAGCCAAAAGAAATGCTGCTGCACCCGCTCTTACATTCTTTGGACACCCCCATTTCCAGCAACATCGTGTGCCAGCTTCAGCACCAACGTGCGATGTGTAAAAGGCAACACAATTTGAACGATGGAGTCTCCAGTAAAACTGTCCCCTTGCAGCAACCACTTCCGGGTCAGCAATCCACCATGCATGAAATAACACTGAGTTGTTCTTTTCCTCCTCTGCGGGTAGCACTTTTCCCCACACCTCTCCCAGAGAGGGATCAGCTTACTGTGCAATCTTTACCTCTCCTTGAGAGATCTCCAGGGGAACCTCAGACAAAGAACATGCACCCTAATCAGTCTCAAACTCCCCAGCAGCAGACACATCTAGACTGCCACTCGTCATAGAGTGCGTCTCCGCGCAGCCAGTATAAACTTTTGGACCATTCACCTTATTGGCATCAGGGTGTCTTCTCCGTGGAGCCGATGACACCACCGTACAAGCGCCCTGTGCCTGTTCCACAGGACCACACTGCCCCGACTAATTCTGAGGAGCAAATCCACTGCTCTTCAGGGATGGGTTGATGGTGAAACATAGTAAACAGGACCATTGAACAACAAAGTTATAATTTCGGGTCAAGTTTATAATATCATGCACCAGTAAATGTCTTGCCTCAGTTTTTGTGAGGACATGCAGACCACGACCTTCTTCGCATAGGAGAACAGCAATTACTGGTTCACCACAAACCTGAGGAAGATGTGTCAGGCCAAAGAAGAGGCCTGCAGAAGTGTGGACCACATATTGTATAGGTAGGCGAGGAACAAAGGTGATTTAGAAAAGATAGTAAATTCCAGTTAAGTCTATTTTATTTGTATAGTTCCAAATCATAACAGGGGTTATCTCAAGGCGCTTTCCAAGATGGAGCAGGTAGTGCTCCTCAACATTTTAACAGTCAAGGTCTATAAGATGAACGCACAGAGACCCAATATGTCCCTCATTAGCAACAGTGGCGAAGAAAAACTTCCTTTTAAGCAGTGGCCCCCAACCCCTGGGCCGTGGACCCGTTCCATGGGTCAGTAGGTACTGGGCCACTGGAACATGTACAAAACTTGAGCTATTCTGAACGATGTTTTATTTCCGAGGGTGACCGGATCCTCTCCGTCACATCTGCCTACAACTCACCGTTGACGCATGTTAAGGTGCTTGCCTCGGTCACAGTTTACTTTACATCTGCCTCTGGACCTGAGCCTAGGTACAGAACCAGCTAGCTTGCCAAGCTAGTGCGTTCAGCGATTACAAGCCACCTGGGTAAATACATACACACATTTAAACAGCGACGGAGGTTTTCTTTAGCCTGCGAACCGGCACTTTGTTTCTCTCCAAACTCTTCACAACCGTACGGGCAACAACAAGGATCCTTTACAGTGAAAACATGCACCTTGGACGGCTAATTCTGCCATGCTGCACCACTTTTCAGCGTGAGAATCACACACATCCTGCACCGATACTAGAGGACCCACAGGGATAGCAACCGCCTAACGTCACCCCTGCTAACTATCCAGAACACTTGGCCGGTCCGTGAAATTATCGCCTGATATGGAACTGGTCCGTGGTGCAATGAAGGTTGGGGACCACTGCTTTAAAGGGAAGAAACCCTGGGCAGGCCAGGCTGCAGGTGGGCAGCCAACTGCCTTGACTGGTTGGGTTGAGAGATCGGGAGGGAGAGAGCTGTTGTAATGAGTTTTAGTTATAGATAGGTACACAGTTGTAATGTGAGGCTTAAAAGAGCCTCTCAGTCACCATCCCAGTCACAGTTTAGAGAGACCTGCAGAACTACAGCACTTCAGGTCCCACACAGAACTCTCACTTGTGTTATGTCTCACAGCATTGAGGAGCACTACCTGCTCCATTCTGTAAAGTGCCTTGAGATAACTCCTGTTATGATTCGGCGCAATACAAATGAAATTAAATTGATTTGACTTGACTTGACTTCCATACATGACATAATGTGCTCTTTCAGCGACAGAAATCAAGGTGGCCCCAGGAGATGGCAGCATGTGACTCTTCTGCCTGAGGGTGCTGACAAAGTGACACTGTTCCATATATCCGAACAATCTCAGGAGCCGCGCAAAGTACCGTCCTGCTTTAAAAGCTCATCCATCATGCAAGTCCCCACGAAGCCCTTAATCAGAGGACCAAATGACTAATCTGTCAGCATAAAAGCTTTCAGGAGACCAGTGTTGGGCCACCTGAAAGACATTACAATCCCACTGCTGGACTTCTGTCAGTTTGCCAACAGGACAAACAGGTCTGCTTTTGGTGCTAATGTGTTGCTGAGCCTAGGAACCTAAAGGAATCAGGAGTCAGGCATCAGGAATCTTTTATTGTCATCACAGCGATTGCATTGTGCTTATTGCACAATGCAAAGGTGCTGAAGTCCGGCCCAAAGTGAATTGAATGAGAAAAAAATATAACTAAATCAAAAAATGTATATTCCTATACCCATATACAAAAGAAATATGTACAGAGCAATATATACAGAATAATTAATGGAATGATTAGATGCTGCCTTGAAGGGGTAGCAAAGGGTTGACCGAAGTGTTCCTATTATGTATGGGAGATCTAGCATTCACTGTTAACTGTTATTTAATTCTATTGATATGACTTGTGGCCACTGGGTAAGGGTCTTGGAGGATCCTGTTTGCATTTCTCCTGCAGTGGTAGCTGTGGAGTTTTTGCAGTGAGAGGAGAGGGCTGCCAATCATTGTTGGGGCAGTCTGGATAACGCTCTGGAGTTCCCTCCTCTGAGCTACTGTGCTGTTTGAGAACCATACACAGAGGCAGTAGGTGAAGATGCTCTCTACCGTGCAGCAATAGAAGGATGTCAGAGGTTTCTCTGAGAAACTCTCATAAAATGGAGTCTCTTCTGAGCCTTCCTCACCAGTCCAGTAGTGTGAGGTCCCCAGATCAGATGCTCCCTGATCAAATCCCCGCAAATCAGAGACCCTCTCCACACAGTCCCTATCAATTTTGAAGAGGCATGATGTTGTGTTTCTTCCTTCTGAAATCAACAACCTCAACTGAAATCAGTCAGTGTGGGTTTAATCCAAGCCAATTCAACCCATCCATCCATTTTCTTCCGCTTATCTGGGGTCGGATTGCGGGGTCAGCAGTCTCAGAACTGAAGGCCAGACTTCCCTCTCCCGGGCACATCCTCCAGCTCCTCTGGGAGGACCCTGAGGTGTTCCAAGGCCAGCTTGGAGACATAGTCCCTCCAGCGCGTCCTGGGTCTTCCTCGGGGCCTATATCCAGTGGGACATGCCCGGAACACTTCCCTAGGAAGGCGTCCAGGAAGCGTCCTGAAGAGATGCCCGAGCCACCTCAACTGGCTCTTCTAGATGTGGAGGAGGAGCGGCTTTACTTTGAGCTCTTCCCGGTTGACCAAACTCCTCACCCTATCTTGTAGAGTGCGTCCCACCATCCTTCAGAGGAAGCTCATTTCAGCCGCTTGTTCTGAGATCTTGTCCTTTCGGTCATGACCCAAAGTTCATGACCATAGGTCAGACTAGGGACGTAGATTCGGAGGCAGGGTTGTTGTTTTGGTCCCCTATATCAAATACGGTCTGTTATCACCTTTTCAAAAAGAAATACAGTTTAATGGCATGCCGGTACCATCAACAGTAATGGTAAAAAAAAGAGGCATTGTTTGTTCTAAGGAATGTCTGCATCACTAAATTTGGCATGTGTTGGCAAGATTTGCCTCAACCACTTCTAATTTCTTAATGTTTTCAAACACTTTTCGATTTCTTTACCTTCTCATCTTCACCCTCTCTCACACTGCATGCAAGAGTGTAGTGTGACAGTGCCATAACTCAATTTCATTCTTAGCGCTATTTTCCTCTGCTGTTGCATCATTTTACACGTTTTTTTGTACCTCTCATTTTTTAGGAATTGCACACTTCAGACGAGTCAGACTGCGAGGATGACCTGGGCACACAAACCGGCATGGAGGTAACACTTAAAAGACTCTGAGGGGAAAGTCTATCAATTGTTACATGTCGCTGACAAATTAAAACAGAGAGGTTCTTTTCAACAATCTGCTTAAAATAACACATACACACACACACACACACACACACTAAACACACACACACACACTAACGTGGACAACTCGCGGCCGAGCGAAAATATTGTCGATCGCCCTTCTTTGCACGGTCAAAATGTGCCGTGGCTGAAAAAAGGTTGGCAAACACTGCTCCAGAGGAAGACTGTGGGAACCTGGAACAATTCATTCATAGAACAGATGCTGCCACCTAGGGTTTCATGAGAGAAAGCGACATTCAGGTCATTATTGGCCAGATTCCCTTGATTCTAATTTGATTTCATTTTGACACACTTGATAGATATCACTATTGAAAGAATTCTTACAAGGCAGTGAGACTAAATTAAGGTTATCTGCTTGTTCGCAGCGTTTCCTGATGGTCAGAGAGTACGCATAAATTGAATTCCTCCTTTGGGATCAATGAAATACTTTAATGTGTATAACTTTCCAATCTCATCTGTCGTATTTTTCAGCTCCTGAACCCAAATTTCATTCAACAAGGTAAGATGGTGTGTTTGTATGGGTAAATTTTGTCTTTATGAAGTTACAGAAAATTTTCAAATTTCAAAGAGCTCCTTTTTAGACCGGTTGTGTTTAGTAGTTACTACTATTGAGAATTTACAGTGCTTTGTTGGTCATTTGATATAGATGATAAATTTTACAATTACCTTGACATTTCTTGGTGTTCCAGGACGTGTTTGACCACAAAACGTTTAAAATTTTGACGCTAGACTTGCAGGGCTATGCACCTTTTCAGAGACAACATTTAATTTTCACTACCACTGTTTTTTCTTCCTATTTTGACTCCTAACTCTTTTCTCTTTGCTCCACATTCATTCTGTCTGAACAAAAATTATAACATTGCAAAGTGGTACCTCTCGCGCAGTTCACCATTTCAACGATTTTTGACCTCGATGTCGTTTGGTCACAGACACTGCTTTTTGGAGGTGTTTATTTTGCCATTTCTGCTCCTCTGTGCCTGAAGTGTGCAAAGTCTCAGGCACAGAGAGTGAGAGAGAGGGAAGGGAGGGGAGAAAGCAAGGGGATTGGAGAGAGCACAGCAGCGATGTGAGAGGAGGGACAAGTCAGGGCAGAGGAGAGAGGGGAGCAGCTGGGCCAAAGGAAGGACACTAGAGCATGTGACAGTCATTAGTTTCAAGAGGGAAGTTCCTAGCTTTTCATGCTAGTTTTTGCACAAGCATAAGATATTTAGAATGTGTTTTCTTGATGAAAATCAAACACTCCTACATTTGTAAATGTAAAATGTACTTCATTTATACAGCCCTTTAACAACAGTCCTTCTGGAGAATCACATTGCTTGACAACAGATGAATAAAAAGACTAAATTAAAAGCAATGAAAATGTTAAAAGCAATAAAATAGAGCACAATAAAACACAGTAAAATAAGATAAAGTGTCATCATACAACTGGGCATTAAGAGCCATCTGAAATAAAAACATTTTCAACTTCGTTCTGAAAAGGCAAAGGTCGGAAATGAGAAGAATTTCAATGGGGAGTTAATGCTAGATGCTTGGAGCAGCAACAGAAAAGGCTCAGTCACCCTATTGCTTTAGTCCTGACCTGAGCACTTCCAGCAGCATTTGGTTGGTAGCTCTCAGAGCTCTACTGGGCTCAGGAACGGATAAAAGCTCAGATAAATAAGATGGGGCAAGGCCATCAAGAGCTTTAAAAACAAACATTAATAGTTTAAAATCAGTTCTATAAGAGATGACGAGCCAATAAAGGGAGTTAAGTGTGGGAGTGAAGCTGTTCTAGTCTGTTAGTGTTTGTCAAAGGACAAGCAGCAGCATTTTGCGTTAGTTTCAGGCCCATCAGAGAAGACTGGGAGACTCCAACATAGGGCATTATAGTCGTCCAGTCTGGAACTGATAAGAGCATTGATGGCGTTCTCGAGGTCTTGTCGGGTTTAAAACATTTTGACTTTGATAAGGAGCTGTAGATGGAAAAAACTGTCCTAACAACATTGTTAATTTGTTTATCAAACTTAAGATGACTATCATATAGGATTGAATAATGCTCTGCTAGAAACAAGGTAATTTTTGATTTTTAAATGTGATGGTTTTTGTTCAAACAGTGGCTCCTGAATTCCTAGTTCCACTTGATGATGTGGTGTGTGCATTTGGTGAGACAGTGGTTCTCTGCTGTAAAATCTGTGGGCGACCTAAGCCAATCATCACCTTGAAAGGTCCAGACCAGAATCCAGTGAGCACAACAGGACGATTTACCATCGACATCAGGTAATACACTTGAGTGAGTAGAGTCATCAGGTGTGCTGTGATTACGTTGCTTTTTTCCCCTATTTACCTACTTGACAGGTATTCTCCTTTCATTTTTGTGGGGCCTGCGGCACGTACCGCGTCCCGCACTATTGAATGCACCCCACAAAAGTTGCATCAAAACATCCACTTCAGTGTGGGAAAGTATTGTATCACTTTTATCATTGCTTGCCATGTGGATGTTATTTCCAAATCTCCTCCCTTTGGCTAATCCCCTTAAGGATTGCCGCAGTGGATCATCCTCCTCCGCCTACTTCTGTCCTTCCTACCATCAAGTGAAACACCCACTGCTAACATGTCACAAAGAGAAAACAAATCATAATTGTAATTTATCACATTTGCTTTTTGTCCATATGCTCTAAGAAGTAACAATAGCATTGAGCACTGATGGCGTAATGTGAGAAATATAGTTATTTTCTGTCATGTACCAAGGGGAGGCCCCAAAAGCTCACGCAGACACACAAAAACTTAGGTTTAGACAGGTCTTTATTCTTACAACAAGAGCAGTTGGCAGTGAAGGCCGATGCCCGAGGGCTATGCCTAATGCTAGCCCGAGGTGAATTATGCTGCGCCCCAGGTTACCCATAACTGGCAATTTATCGGTTAAAAGTGGGCGGGGCTACAGCCAAACCTGTGAATTCACACCTGTGAACTCAATAGTGCTCAAGTGGTCCAATTTCCCTGTTTTACGTTACGCTGTGAATGTTTTCTACACAAAAATGACAATCCAATAGCAGGTGATGGTGCCTGGAGCAGTTTAAAGTCGTGACTCGATACTTTGAAGTTGTAATTCGCAGGTTCAATTTCTCGCTGGAATGCAGCATGACTCTCCAAGGTACGGACCCGAGTCTCCAACTCACTTAGCCTCACCTCCAACTCTGCAAATAAACTGCATTTGTTGCACATATTATTATCAATAAATGAGGCAGAGTAACTCAACATATGGCACACTGAGCAAGAAAGAGCAGGAGAGGGAGAGGGACACAGAGAAGCCATAGCTGACTGATAAAGCTTTTAGCAGAATCAGAGACTGTAACAATCTACAACATGAAATAAGCACTAAATAACAAAATTAACCAGAGTTTAACAGAAATACTTGGAGAGGCTATCTGTGACACGACACCCGGGTAGCTTGAAATGATGGAATACGCTCACCGTACATGTTTAATACTGCCATTTCCATTCTTTTTGCTAAATCCACCATCATTTGTCTCTCTGTGTTCTTCTCTTTAAACACTTCATCTACTCAGCATCTCTTCCTCCCCTCTCTTCCCCTCTCCACATTCCCATTGAGATCCGATCATTGATCAATATCTCATTTCTGGGAACTCTCTGTACATCTTCATCCAACTTACTCAAGAGATCCTCGTTCTCTTCAGACATGCATCCAATCTGTGGGGCACACTCACCGACAAAATTCAACATCACCCCTTGGATTTCTATCTTCAAGCTCATGAGGTTGTCCGTGACTGGGATCTACCTTCATTCTCTCCATCATATCAGCTAGCACTGACAGCTAGCTTCCTCTTACACCTCTTTTACTTGTGGCATCACATTTTCACCATTGTCCAATTGCTTTGTTCTTTCATCCTGAAGGGACACAGGTGATGTCATATTGAAGATCTGTAATCTGATGCCCCAGGATACTGGTATTTACACATGTGTTGCCTTCAACAACTATGGTGCTGCCTCCTCCTCAGCTTCAATTAAAGTACAAGGTAAGTGAGCAGCTCTACAAAAACGTTTTTGAGTAACTGGGTGCGATACATATGTAAGTAATCCCAGAGCTGCAGCAATCTTTCTGTTTGATGCTGCAGGTAGCCCAGCAGCCCCTGGCCAGCCAACAGCACAAGAGGCCGGTAACACTGCAGTAATTGTGCAATGGTCCTCTGCAGCCATATCCTCACATTTTGCAATTAACAGCTACAATGTGGAGTACAGACAGGAAGGTGTGGTTTCTCAGTGTTTGTTTGTTTGTTTGACAATCTGCATGTCACTGATTCAACTAATAAAATACAATATTTCTATTATTTCCCAACCTCAATGTCACACACACTCACTCATTCTCTCTCTCTCTTACACACACACCATTCAGACTCATTACTTTGGCAGCAGGTAGCCACCAGCAAGGAGGAGTGTGTCCAGATTGAAGCTCTTATCCCTGGGGGTCATTACCAGTTCAGAGTTAGAGCGTCCAACCCCTGGGGGGTGGGACCACCCTCCAAGCCTTCCAACATGGTTACACTGCCCAGTATCAGTATGTTCTTGCACAAATACACACACAGACACGCACTCACGTTTTTTTGGAGCAGCTGCCTAAAATGCACATGGCAATATTTGTTTCATTTTTGTCCTTTTACCACAATATTGCGCAACTATGCAATACAATAGATAGATAGATAGATAGATAGATAGATAGATAGATAGATAGATAGATAGATAGATAGATAGATAGACCGACAGACAGATGGGGGGATAGATAGATAGATAGATAGATAGATAGATAGATAGATAGATAGATAGATAGATAGATAGATAGATAGATAGATAGATAGATAGATAGATAGATAGATAGATAGATAGATAGATAGATAGAGTCAGTTTTTACCTAGGCTGTTTGCAGTCTATTTTATAAACACCTGTGCACAACAGTGCACAGTGAAAATATTGTGATAATAATTGATTAAAATGACAAACATAGAGAATGATGTTTTTACACGTGTTCTTCTCAACTCAAAACACAAACAAATTAAGTAGCGTGAAAATATAGTGCCTTAAAATCCAAAGGCCTCTCTGCAGGCACATTTGTGATCATGTTGTGCATAGCAGCAAACTTTAAGCAAAGCAGTGCTGTAATGAACTTAAAGACCCTCCTGTGGGGATTTTGATGCACATTTTAAGTGTTATATCACTGCATCAAAAGTAAACCAAACATGTTTATGAAAAAAATTAAGGCATTCTGCAAAGCTGACAGAGACAGTGCCTTCCTTTTAGCGTGACAATGGGATTCTTTCAAAGTGTAAAGACAGTGGCACCTCACTTTTTAATCTAAGTTAGAGTATTAAAAAAAGTCAGTTCAGGTAGGATGGCAGGCACTTTGGGTCCAGAGTAGGGGACTGTTTCTCTGAACTACTTCATAGTTTTTTTATGGAATCTGTTATTTCCCTGTACTTTTTTGTTGTTGTATGATTGGGCACTTGTAAACGTGGTCATAATTGTGCTTTGTTGTTGTTTCGTTTGTTCTTGACGACTCTTAAATCTGTATTTGACCTACCTTGCTGGGCTTTTAGATGCATGCATTTTCAATACTTCTTTTAGCTGGTCGAGTTTCCATGGGGCATGGTGACTTAAGCCTTCCAAGTTTTAAACAGCGTTTCTTTCTGTTCAACATCCATGTACCTGAATGCAAAGTATCGCTACCAAGTACCAAGTATCGTGACCAAGCTTCACATAGGGCAGGGGTGTCAAATAAATTTTCAAAGAGCGCCACAGATATCACTGGCAATTATTAAGAAGATATAGTTGTAACTTAAGTGAGGAAGACATGTAGGGAAAGTTTAAGTGCTGAAGAAGACACTACCACTATTGAATTTTGTTTGGATTTTGACATGTCATCTTGCGCATCATGCACACAGAATTGTTATAGACAACAATCGAAGAAATGCATATGATGTAGCTTTTAAGGTAAGTGCAATTGATCTTGCCATCAAAGAGGGAAACAGAGTGACTGCGCTCAAGCATGGCATCTATGAATCACTGGTGAGACATTGAAGGCAGCAGTAGGGAAAAGTAGGCCAATTTAAAAAGAAAACAAAGCCATTTGGAGGACATAAAAGTTTATTTTCTAAACAGGCATGTTACTGTTGCTTTAGTGTTGTTTTGATGCCCAACTGCTGATTTTCAGGCAGAGTTTGAAAAACAAGCACAACTTCAGTTAAAACTATGTTTAACAAAATCTCCAGTGTGCGTCTTTCTGTGTAAATATCGACTTTTTCAACATGAAAATCTGTGGCTTATAAACAGGTGTGCCTTAACAATATAAAAAAAATCATTTTCTTTTCAAATATAGCTGTTGCGGCTTATATTCTGGTGCGCACTATACTCTGGAATTTATGGTATATACTCACCTAATTTTAGGAATTGTCTATGTGTTCAGGTTCCGGCTGTGATGGAGCAGGCGTCGAGTGGAAAGAAGATTTTGAAGCTGGCTTCTCAGAAATCTGTGATATTGGAAGGTGATGCCTATCTTCACAGACATGACAGTCATTGCACATTTAAAAAGGTTATACATATATTTCATGTATTCTGTACTCTCTCTGGTTGTCAGGGGACGATTTTCAGTGGTGAGAAAATGTCTCAACAAGGTCACTAAGAAAGAGGTGGGCGAGATCTATTCATTCTTCAGTTGCATAAAGTTTCTGCCGTTTGACTGCATCTGAGTGTAAGCTGTCTGTGAGCCTTGTTGTTTTTGACTGTGCGTCCACTTTCATGAGGGCATTAGGGTGATCAGTTGCTATCACCATCACAGAGAATGCTGGTGGTTCTTTCTCTGCATTTGATGGCAGAAAATTCCATGTTACGATGTATTGAAGTTTTATGAATTTTTTGTCAGGCTGTTGTCAGTGGATAGCTCTAGCATCTTAGTGCAAGAGCGTAAATGATTCAATTATTGGCCCCCATTTCCATGCGTGTTCTCCAAGTGTAGTCTGGGTTGCTCCACCACCAGCAACACACAACATATACATATACATCATACACATACATCAATATACATCATACATCATTTATACCCTTTCAAATGCGTCAAAGCTCACCCACTTTCGTAATTTCATCATACAATATGAGTTGTTGTAATGACGATTGAGATTCCTGATTCCTGTTTCCATAGGGTAATTATTATTGTTATTCTTTTTTAACGTCATCACAATCGTTATAATTGTTATCAATGATGATAAGAATAATAACAGCAACAATAATAATAATAGTATTTTGTCTTACTGTTGTATCTGTTTTGTCTCACAGGTTGCAGTTAAGTTTGTGAATAAGAAATTGCAGAGGAAAGACCAGGTCGTTCATGAAGTTGACATCCTGCGACATGTCCAGAGTTGCCAGTTGGTGGCACTGATGGACACATTTGAGTCTCCGAGCTGTCTGATGCTCATTCTTGAGCTGTGAGTCCGAATGATTTTAACTAAATCAAAACCTAAACACAGTGTCTTATTCTCTATCGGATGTTCAAATCTCCTGCCCTCCTATCCCCTCTCTCTGTCTCTTATGTCTGTCCCTCTGTGTGAGCCAGACTGGGGGATGGTCGTCTCTTTGACTATCTTGTGGCTCATGATGAGCTGGTCGAGGAGAAGGTGGCATTCTTCGTTAGACAAATACTGGAGGCTCTAGAGCATCTTCATACATGTAGAGTCGTTCATCTGGACCTCAAGGTGGATATGTGTGTTTGTGTGTGTCTGAGCATATGTTTAACAGTTAAAAGTTGAAAGTTGAGAACCAGAGCCAAACACTATCATTACATATATGTGACGCAGAGAAAAATCATCTGCCTTATCTCCACAGCCAGAAAACATCATGGTTGAACTACGCTCTCCAAACCCATGCATTAAGCTCATCGATTTGGGTGATGCCGTGCAGCTTTCAGCTCACCATTGCTACGTCCACCGCTTACTTGGAAACCCAGAATTTGCAGCACCAGAGCTTATTGGTGGCACCTCTGTGTCTGTGGCAACAGACCTATGGAGTGTGGGTGTACTTGCATATGTCATGCTTAGCGGTGTCTCCCCATTTCTGGATGAATCACTAGAGGAAACGTGTGTCAACATCTGCCGCTTGGATTTCTGCTTCCCTGATGAATACTTTTGTGATGTAAGCCAAGCTGCAAGAGATTTTGTAGCTTCAGTGCTACAGGAAGATCCAAGGAAGAGGCCAAGTGCTTCCTGCTGCCAGCAACACCCATGGGTAGGGCGTGGTGGTGCTCATGGAGGGCAATACTCCAAGAAGCCTCTGGATACAACTCGCTTGGCCACATTCATTGACCGAAGACGACAGCTGCATGATGTCAGGCCCATAACTAACATGAAAGTGCTGCTAAGCAGCAGCATGGGAAATACACTGTGACATAAAGGAGGAATGTGAACAATATGACCAGTCATACGCATCGTAAGTTGGTATTATGTCCCTAAAATTGAACTCTAACGCACTAATATTAATGAAAGAGTTCCTGCTTTTTGTTCTATCTTACAGTTATTTCAACTGCTTGGTCCTTTGTAGGTCCCTTGATCTGTATCTAACACTGTTTGTCAGGTTCCTTTGGAGGATGTGATCAGAGGAGCGTAGGATCACTGTTGTTGATCACTGACTTGATGAAACAAGCTCTGGGCATGAGCTTGCGACCATTAACAGCCATTAACCACGTATGTCAGTAATTTCCACTGTTTTTCCTAAACGTGCTGAGTAACCCACTTTTGTTTTGTTACTTCACCATGGGCTGCCAGATAAGCATTTTGGTTTATGAACTTGAGCAGTGTATTAAGCAGCAGTGTATTAATGTGTAATGATGGTGGGTCTACATTGATGCAGCTATTAAAATATTATCTGGTTTTATCTTGGATGACATTGTTTGGTTAACTTAAGGTTTTAAGGATTCCAGGAAATTGCAGGTCAACCACAAAGAAGAGGATTATTCTCATTTTATTTCAAGTATTTTTTTTAATCCAAATGGTTTCAATTGTTGTCATCATCTGCTGGATCTGGCCACAGAGTCTGGTTTCTGTCAACAGTAAATGTTAGCCTTATAAAACAGTTTGGCGAAATATCTCCCTTCGGCCATATTAAGCTCCACAGAGGCAACGTAGTCAAATACCTTTGTCTTTTCCCAAGGCCAAATGCATTATTCTCAAGTGTATGAGCAGACCTCAGCTTCTGCATTCTCAACCACTGGACCCACACCACAGATCAATTATTTCAGTTTTTTGATTCACTGCAAGTACAGAGATTCAGCATACTGGCATTGATTCAACAGCACTCATCACTGTTGTAATGTTACATTTATCATTGCTTGATGTGCATTGATGTTACACTGAACAGTGAAAGGCCCCATTCCAGAAAGCAGGTTTTACAAACTCAAATCTGAAACCTGAATTCTGAGTTAAAAACCCACACGATGGAAAACTTGGAAAACTGACTATTCCAAAAATCCCACAGCATATTATCGGGAATGGCATAACAATATATTCCAAAAAGCTAGAAACAGAAGGAGCAAACTATGCATTTTGCATGTTGCTTCATCAAATCAGGTCTTGATTGTCATTGTCAGGGTGACAGGAAGGCGTCAGGCGCAGACCACAAGCGAATGCAAGTTCCATGGCAAGGTTGTTTAATTGGCAAAAGGCAAAATCCAAAAACAAGCTGAGGGCGAAATGATCAGGAGACTACGAGCAGACGTGGCATGAAAAACCCAGAAAGACATGGAGTGATACATAGTGACTAACAGACTGGTACACAATGACTACTACACACAGACACACGGCTTGAAAAGTCCTTAATACCTGATCTCTAATCCAAAATGATTCACGGGTATGTGTCAATTGACATGACGAAATGAAATGCGGAAGTTGCAAACAAGGGCATGGGCGTGGCCCAGCACACACCTGTACCAAACGCAATTGCATGAGGACCCAGTAGGGGTCGCCAGAAAGGTACAGGACAAGATAAGATGTAGTGTAAGTGTGTGTGTGTCTGTGTCTGTGTGTCTATGTCTGTGTCTGTGTGTGTGTACACTCATTAGCCACATTAAGAATAGAAAGAAAAGAGAGACAAAACTGATGTGATTAAAACTTAAACTGCTTGAAAAATTATGAGAAAATTAAACGACATGTCTGTTTGAAAGACGGGGGAGACAAACAGAAACGTGGTTTATTGAAGAAGAACGCCTATGGACCAGGGTTAGGTTCTCTTAGGCAGTCATTGTGGCAACTATGCCAGTGTTACAGTTGACTTCCAGTCTAAAGGGTGACCATGTTCTGAGTTTAGAAAACTTGCTTTCAGAAATAAGTGCCAGATCTGTTTTATGATGGACGACAGACTCTAATGGAAAAGGCAGACTTTTGACCTGCTGAATAGAGTTTGAGAGCACTAGGACGAAAAATCTTCAACTCTAGCACAGATCACATAACTTTGATCTTCAGCCTTGCGTCATTTAGAGAAGGTTGCTCTTTGGATCACAACATGACAACAGTGGCATGTTCACAACAAACAAAATTCAAACAATCAGTTGATTTTGAAGGACCATCATTTACTAGATACAGTAAATGCAAACAAAATTACAGGGTTTTCTTTGGCATGATTATGTACGTTTTTGCTGACAAATAAGTATTTTCCGTCTGACTTAATGAAGTACAACTTTATTTAAGAGTTTTAGTGAATATGTCTGTTCTTCAGGGATCTCTACAGTGAATCATTTGCATCCAACTCCTCATATTTAAATACCTAATTGCAAAATTAATAAAAGAATGTTTTTTGTGACGAATGTTGTTATTATGCACAACACTGAATAATGAGAGCCAATGTGGTATACTGGGTGTGTTCATTTTGAATGTACTTATATAAATAATACTGCACTGCACCTGAATGTTTGGGGGTCCGTCATCACTGATCGTGTTCTATCTGCCGGCTGCGGATTAATAAAGCACAAGACAAAGACTCCAGGGAAGGGATTAATAAAGCACAAGACAAAGACTCCAGGGAAGAAGCCCAATTAGTCACATGCATTTAACAGCTCATCTTTTGCACACCATCCAAGTGAGAACTGGTCCATGTAACTCGTATCCGTACATTCGTCCAACTGTCCAGTTACACTGAGAAAATTGCAGAGAACAACCTGCAATGTCCGTCCAGGGCTGCTAGGTCAGATCCTGCTGTAACCGTAAGTCTTGACAGCTCGACAGCCTTGGTCGAGATAACATTTATGCCTTGTTTTATTTCTTAAGTCTCTAAAAGCAGTTCCTTAACCTTTCCCTTTCTTAGCTCGCTTTTCGGTGGGAAGTCAGTATCGTTGCGTTTATGGACAGATCGAAAATTCCTCTCCACATGTTCCCTCTTTGGTATTTCCACAGAAGACTGACAGATGATGCAAACACACACAAAATGACAAATACAAAAAAGACCTCCTCCCATTCTGTATGTCAGTGACTCATTTTTGGCTTTTTACTTTGTCTCTTAAGTTTAAGAGAAAAAGCAAGGGGGAAAGATTGGAGGCTTACTTTGCCAGCTTGTCAGTTTTGCTGCACTTAGTGCCATAAATTGAGCATGTGTAGTGACCTAAGTGCCGTCATTATTATTTTTTTTTTCTCTCTTTTTTCAATACTGCCATTCGATCTACCCACACTACCTTTGTGATCAATTGATAGAACGCAATCGTCAGAACGGGCACCCCTTGTGTAGAGGATGTAGAGTAGGGGACTCAGTACACATCCCTGAGGTGAGCTGGTGCTGACGTTGATGACTGTGAGGAGGTGCTGGCCTGCTCTGACCCTCTGAGTGCACTGTAAGTCCTTAATCCAGAGGTACGTGGAGTATGGGAGACCAGATCAGTTTGTCGGGGAGGATAGTGTTAATGGCAGAGCTGAAGTCTGGGAAGAACAGCAGTTCACAGCTCCCCTGCTGCTCCAGATGGGAAAGAACAGCATGAAGAGCCGTTGCCACTGTGCCATCAGTAGACCTGTTTGCTCTGTTGGCAAACAGGTGTGGATCAAACGAGGACTGGATGAATGACCTGATGTGCTTCCTGATGGGCCTCTCAAAGCACTTCATCACCACAGGGGTCAGTGCAACTGGTCTGAAGTCATTAAGACTGCCTGGAGATTGCTTTTTCAGCAGGGGTACGATGATGGAGGACTTCAGACTATGTGGGACAATTGACTAGCGCAGAGACTGATTAAAGATCCTGGTCAGAACTCCAGCCAGCTGATCTGCACAGTCCTGAAAACACACGTATGGATGCCACGGGATGCCAACGGGTCTTACTGCCTTGCGAGAGTTGATAACTACTCTGAAGGTATCGTCGTTGTTTACTCAATGGGCTTTGGGGGTGGCTAAAGATTCCACCTTGAACCAGGCAAAGTGGTGTTTCAGACCCTCAGGCAGAGTTGCATCACCTCCCACAACACCACAGTTGGTAATGTAGTTGGTGATGTGCTAGACACCCAACCGCACCTGCCCATTATTATTACTCTCCAGGTGGTCCTCAATCCTCCTTCTGTGGTAAAACCTGGCCTCTTGGATGCCCCTTTTCAGGTTGGCATGGGCTGTGCTGTAGAGAGCCGTGTTGCCAGACCTGAAGGCAGTGCTCCTCTCTTTCAGCAACTTCCAGACCTTGCTGATCATCCTGGACTCCTGATTTGGTTAAACTCTACTTTATTTCTTTACTGTGAAAGTGTCTGTCCAGTGCTTCATGTAGCAAAGAGCACTGTCAGCAAAAACCTGCAGGTCTGGTTGTTCAAGAATACCCCAGTCAGTCCTCCTGAAACAGCCCTCTAGCTGCTGAGAGGCTCCCTCTGGCCAA
Organism: Carapus acus; assembly: GCA_900312935.1. Classification (NCBI taxonomy): domain Eukaryota; kingdom Metazoa; phylum Chordata; class Actinopteri; order Ophidiiformes; family Carapidae; genus Carapus; species Carapus acus. The sequence continues at coordinate 4,508 of OMPJ01045569.1, read as the reverse complement.
GTGCTGACTATCCTTGTCGTGAAGACTCCAAGACACCAAGACAATACTAGACTTTTTAGCAAAGGTGGTAAGGATGGCTCAGACGACAAGACTTCAGTGCAGTGGTTTTTTTTTTGTTTTTTTTTTCTTCACACCAAGTCCCATAAATGGCAGTGATGAGGGGTGGAACAATATTTACAGTGGCAAGAAAGAGGAAAATACAAAAATAAAGTTAAAAAAAAAAGAGAGATCTCCAAAACTGGCAGCTCAGCTGGTCTCCTTCAATGCCATGGCTCAACACTTCAACAGACAAGCCCAGCCAAACAGTTCACCCCTATATACACCCCTAGCCCCGCTCATGAGCATACCAATTAGCAAATTATCCCATCTCCTGGTGCAGTCCACCACATTAATACACAGAGCACAGATCCATGACAAAACCCATATACAAAAGTGGCACTAATGTCTCTCCATACAGATGATGCCAAAACCATAAAAAATAACAGAGTATAAATATCTGTCCATTCACCATTAATGGTTCAGTCCGTGATCACATGATCTTCTGAAGCGCACAAATCAATCCAATTGAGGATGCAGGGAAGGCCTTGGTTTGGCCCAGTTCTGCAGTTATCAGAGGCAGCAGCAGCAGGTGATAAGTATGTTTCGTGTGTGTGTGTGTGTATGTCGCGTCGGCGCCGAGTGTGCACCCTCATAAGACAGCAACAAGGGAAAAAGGAGTTGGGCAGTGGGGGAAAAGTTTACGGAAGTCCCCGACCATGTTAGACAGTAAACCGTTTAATCAGCACGTCGTGGGAGGGCTGCGCTCCGTGCGCTCCCACCATACAGAGAAAAGAAACAGAGAGAGAGAGAGATGCACACTGGTCATGAGATGACAGGGCGCTTAATGCTGACCCGTCACACTCTCCAAGATGGAAGATGGTTTCAGAGGAGAGGAGTCTGATAGATAAAGGCCCTGCCATCCACGCTTGTTTATACGCTTCAAGACGCGGCTTGATTAGGTCATCATCGGTGCGCCGGTAAACGCTTCGGGAGCGCATAGGCACTATTTCGGTGTAACGCAAGCATTATTTTATCGGTTTTAAAGAAAAAAATAATCTGATACCGATATTACATTTTCATGCTAATATCAGGCCGATAATATCGGTGGGCCGATATTACCGGACATCTCTACCTGTCAGTATCAATGCTGCACCATTCTGAGCCAGCTGGAGAGGCTTCAGTGTCGTGTTGCTACAGCCAGCTAATAAAGGATCACAATAATCTAGCCTGGAAGTAACAAACATGAACTAGTTTTTGAGCATCCTTCAATGACAGCATGTGCCTAACCTTAGTGATATTATGCAAGTGAAAGAAGGCGGTTCTTGATATTTGTTTATTGTGAGCATTCAGTGACAAATCTTGATCAAAAATATCTTCCAGATATTTCACGGTGGTGCTGGAGGCCAAGGCAAAGCCATCCAAAGTAGTGATATCACAGGGAGTCTCTAAGGAGTTTCTAAGGTGCTCTGGACCAACAACAATTACTTCAGTTTTATCTGCGTTGGGCAACAGAAAGTGACGGGTCATCCATATTTTTATGTCCCTATAGCAAGCCTGAAGTTTAGCCAGATGGTTGCTTGCCTCAGGTTTCAGTGATATATACAGTTGTGTGTCATCAGCATAGCAATGAAAGTTGAGCCCTGTAAAATTCCATATCTAACCCTTGTGTGCTCAGAGGACACGTTGTCAACATGTACCAACTGAGGTCTATCTGATAGATATGACTTAAACCAGTTTAAGGCGGCTCCTTTGACGCCAATCGGATCTTCTAGCCTCTGTATAGTGATCTGATGGTTGCTGGGGTGAAATGCAGCACTGGAATCTAGAAGAACAAGCATAGAGGCGAGACCTTCATCCGAAGCAATTTATACCTCATTTGTGACCTTCAATATTGCCATCTCATCTAACTGCTTGGCGACAACTTTCTCCAGAATCTCGCCTCAGGTAGGTATAATGTACTGCCAGCATGCTGCAAAACAACATTTGTTTGGCTAAGAGACATGCATACGACGCAGATAGTGTGTGAGTGCGCTTGCACACAGGGTGTGTGTGATGTGTCTTGTGCAGTAGTGCATGCGTAGGAGTAGTAGTGTTCTGTAGCATGTGCATGTGTCTATGCATGCTGCATGTCGCCTCTGCTTGCTGTGCTTTGCTTTCAGCTACTGCCACCAGCTAGCCCTCCTTACTGGGGTGAAAAGAGGAGCCGAGTGCGTAAGCCTCCTCCTGCCGGTACACAGCCTCTCCACCACCAAGACCCATGCAGTGCCTCCCAGCGGCCTTGCACCGTAACTGGGACTTTGCGGTCTCAGGCTAAACTGTAGGGGATCGGGGAGCAGCAGTGGACCAATAGACAGCGGGTGGACACGGCCTGGCACCCGTGAACCACTGTCCCAGTTATGGGTAAATAGCATGGGTAGATGGGGCTCATAGCCTTGGATGGCAACCCGACTAGGAGAAGGACACTCTGAACTGAAACCGGGTCTGCGAGGAGTTGTGCCCCACAGACCACTATCAGCATAGTAAAGCCAACCATGGAGTGTACAGTCATAACAAACCCTATACTTTCGCAGGAGCATCGCAGCGGATGGCGATGCTGGTCCTCCCTCGGGAGGGCACTATGACGACAGGACCTCAAACCCTGGGATTGTCCCAGGGAGGGTCCTGTCCGATCACATCACCCCGTCCAATGCACTCGTGCGCTATCGGAAACCATTTGTGATGGGAACCTTCAACGCATGCACAGCGAGAGAAGAGGCGAGGTTGATGGAGATAGCACACTGTGCTGAGGAATGGGGAGTGGATATCCCGGGCATCCAAGAACACAGGATTGTGCACACTGATGACCCGGGCACGTGAGGCTCTTCGTCGGATTTACCACCACACAGACAGGATCCTGATGGCAGAGTTTTCGGGAAACCCAGTAACAACAGTCATAGTCGTGTACTCACCCACCAACGTGGCATTATCTGACAAGGTGGAGGTGTTCTTTGAGGACCTAGTAGCAGCGGTCCGAGATGTCCCAGCACACAACTTCCTGGCAATCCTAGGGGACTTCAATGCAAGGCTTGGACCAGAGGACGTGCCTTTCCCTTACCATGACTCTACCAACCGTAATGGCGCCTACCTCACGGCCTTCCTCACAGAACACGAGCTACTGGCGGCAAACACCATCTTCCGGAAGAGACCAGGCAAAAGGTGGACCTTCCGCGATCGAGCCACGGGTGCGCTTCGACAGGTGGACCACATCCTAGTGAGGAGGAAGTGGAGGAACTCCATCATGAATGCGGAACCATCCTCCACATTCAGTTCTGTGGGCTCAGACCACCGAGTGGTCTCCATGCGGGTGAGACTGAACCTCAGGGTTCCTAAACCAAGTCCCAAGGTCCGATGGGACTGGAAAGCATTCTCTAATGACCCTGGCCTTCAAACCAGGTACACGGAGGAGGTGAGGGGGCGTTTCCAGCAGCTGGACAAGGGAGCGGAGCCCAGCAATGAGTACAAGTGTTTCACTGCTGCGAACAAGGAGGCGACCAAACTGTGTGTGCCCATGATGGAGAGAGTCGGAAACTCCATGCGATCGAAACACCCAGAGGTAGTAGTGGCACGGGGTAAGGTGGAGGAAGCTCGCCTCAACTATGAGCAGGAGCCAACAGTGGAGAGGCGTAGGGAGCTGAACGAGGCCAAGCAGTGTCTCTTCAGCACCTATGACACCATCAAGGGGGAGGAGCTGATGAAGAAGGTGCAGAGAGTGAAAGCGGCGCAAGGCGACCAGAAGTACGGGGAGGCCTGGAGGGTCATCAACGAAATGACTGGGAGGAAGAGGACCAAAGAGGGACAGGTTGAGGGACGCAGCCCTGAGGAGAGGGTGTTGACCTGGTACAGCTACTTCCAAGGGCTGCTGGGACAGACGGCAGAAGCAGCTGAGGAGGATGTGTTACCAGTCCTCCAGGACCTGGGAATTGATGATGGTTCCTTCACGGCTGGGGAACTCGCCAAGGCAAAAGCCACAGTGAAAGTGGGAAAAGTGCTGGTCCAGATGGCATACCCCCTGAGGTCCTGAAGAACTGTGATCTCGATGACATCATCCTCGACTTCTCCAACCAAGCTCTGCTGCACAATCGGCAGCCTCATATGTGGTCCCTATCAAATATCATCCCAGTGCCCAAAGGTGGAGATCTCTCTTAACCAGACAACTACCGTGGCAATAGCCTGACATGTATCCCTGCAAAGGTCTACAACCGCATGATACTGAACAGGATAAGACCTGCCATCAACCCTCACCTGAGAGAGAACCAGAGTGGCTTCCGGGACGGGAGAACTACAACATCCCAGATCTTGGCACTCAGGCGAATAATTGAGGAGGTGAGGAAGGACAACCTGACTGCAGTCCTGTGCTTTATTGATTTCAAAAAGGCATTTGACTCGATCCACCTTAGCATGATGGCGAAGATCCTGAAAGCATACAGTAT